>JAEQBH010005117.1:0-285612 GCA_016808115.1 Tetrastigma voinierianum | reverse complement strand
TTTCATCAAGTTTTTTGTAGTACTCAAGGGGTGCTCACGTATCGATTAAACTACATGTACCCTCTGAGTACTCCGTATCGGTAAGAACAAAAATTAAGTCAGTAGTACCTAGGGTACTCGTGTCAAGTAAAATAGTATATGTATACATTGTGATACATACACTGAACTAATCCATTACGATGAGTATGCGCATGCGTCACGATCGACCTGGCCCTTTTTGTTAGATTATAATGAGTTCGACTTGTTGTACTTGGGTACCTTCGCACAAGGATAGGAATTAAAGTAAAAGATAAGTATATGCTCCATAAGACCGTTATAAGTTCAGTAATACAATTATAAGTTCGTAAGACAGTACAAGTTAAATGAATAAGTATATACTCTGCAAGTCATATGCCGAATTAAAATACATGTGCAAGTTACGTAATACTCATTATAAGATCCGAGAAATACCAGTATGTGCTCACGTGCAGTATAAGTTACCAATAACTCCCTACAGTCACGAATAAGCATAATCTGTAAGTATAAGTTACGAATAAGGATGAAGTTACGCTAACTCCTAGGAGTCCTAAATAAACATAAGTGCACGGTAAGTATAAGTTACGTAACTCTACGGGAGTCACGAATAAACATAAATTAAATTAAGTATAAATTGCAATAACTCCCTACGAGTCCCGAACTAAACATAAGTCACATTAGAGTATAGGATTCATGCCCTACGGGAGTCTGAGATAAACATAGAGTGCAATTAGAAGTATAAGTTACGTAACTCCTACGAGTCCGGGGAATAAACATAAGTTTGTTAAGTATAAGTTATGTAACTCCTACGGGAGTCAGATAAACATAAGCACATTGAAGTATAAGTTGAATAAGTATAGGATTACGTAACTCGGGTCATACTTAGAATGAACATAAGTTTGCTGATAAGCATAAGTTACGCATAAGAATAAGATCTGTAACTCTACGGGGAGATCGAATAAAGCGTAAACTGTTATAAGAAGAAGTACTCGTATAAGCTCATAATATAAATGCATGAAATTTATATTATACATTATTATTTATGTTAAATGTGTATATGCATAAGAAATGTTTTTACTTAAAGCGTAAAGTTTGCTTTGGGTTTTTTTAATCCATGTGTAAGAGTCTGAGGAGAAAGCGTCGATAATCCATACGGTGGGCAACCACGCTGTAGGTTCACTACATATGGGATTCAGATGCTCTGATTATGGTATAAAGTGTAAAGTTTGTATTTGTAAATGGGACTCGATAAATGTATAGGATTATTATTGATTATGTTATAATATGTGGGCGTACCTACGGGTATAATTTGGCTTTAAAAAAAAAAAAAAAAATCAGGTAAAGAGTCAGTCCTGGAGTCCCACTTTTGAACTCGGTTCGGATCGAGTCATCGGTCGGATGGGGTCGAGCGTGATAGAACTAATTACATCTCTAGAATAGTTTAATCGATTGGAGTTTGGAGGTTGCGAGAAGGAATCGAAGAATTTCGTGTTTAATGAATACTGTTTGACGACTCGTCACGGTGGCCCGAGCTCACAAATCCAACTAGCGGGCGGACCTGAACCACTTCATGAAGTCTCTGATGCTCTTGGATGCTCCTATCAGATGTAGAACAATGGTGGGGAAACTTCTGCTTCCTCCCACATTGAGCACATGTCTTGGGAGCCCAGACTTCGGATAGTTGTGAGGCGATTCACCAGGAGTTCAAATTAAGTGGAACCAAGACAGGTTGGACACCTTTAAGCTAGGCGAGATACTTTTTTATAAGGGCATGATTACCGTCTGGAAAGTCATGATCTCAGTGTCCATCAAGTGGTTGAAGGTCCTGACCAATCATTTGTCTAAAATTTCGGCAATCAGAAATATGGTGGAGCCTCCTTGTTGATGATAGCATGAGCGAGCGGCAGCGTCGAGATGTAACCGTCTAATCTTCGCCAACTTCGGTGTTGAGGATCCTTCGGGGTGAAGGAGTTCGTTCCTCATTAGGCCGATACCACCCGACAGTTGGCGTGCGGGTGGGGAAAAGTTTATCGGGACTGGATTTCCTTTGGGCTCAGAAATTGATTGGGGCCACCATATGGAAGCGATCTCGTGGGAAAAGGAATAAGGCTGGAGCAGCGTTTTAAAGACGCCGTTCTTAACAAAGAGGCATTAAACGAAAATAAATTGTTGTTAATTGAGTCATGCTTTTCCTTTATTTGCATCTAGCGTTACGTCCGGAGGGTCTGAGACACGAGGTGGTGCCCATTGACGCTGGCGTGATTCGTAACTAAATCGCGGTGATGGTGGGTTTTCCCACAGATAGTGCTTGAAAGGAAGTCTTTGATCAATCACATTAAAGCCTTTTCCATGGGTAAGTTTTGATCCCTCTTTGGTGATGAGTACCCCTTTTATAAGCCACTCCTGGCGTGTCGGATTATGCAGATGGGAGTTGGAGATCGTTAAGAGGCGGTGATGGAAATTATAACCACTCGAGTATGGAATTACATGATTGGCGAGGCTTCCATGTCGCACTTGGAGTGCTATCTCTTGGGTTGGCCAAATGGTGTGTTTACATTAGTAATGATTGTGATTACGGACTTTTTATATGCCATCGTATCAGTTGTTCTGCAGGATGATCTCCAAGCCATCCCTAAGTCCTCATGACTGGCTTTAGGTGATCCTTCATTTCACATTGTTCTCTTCATCTTCATGCCCAGTGGTTGTCAGGGTAGCTATTGCCTTTTCAGGGAGTGGCCATTTTTAATTGTCGTCACTTCTATCCTTCTCCATTCGGGCTAAAATGCTTGTAACTAGTTTAGGTCTGGATCATGCGTACTCAATCGGGCATTAGCTTTTGGCTCCAAATAAGCGGTGGCCCATGTGTATATGTCTAGGACTTATCCCGGCTCCGCATAACCCCCTAGCGTCGTTCAACCATTAGAGTTAGGTGGCCTTCACTGGTTGTCAGGCCAAAGGGCCGGGTATACAATATCTCTTGGGAGAACATCTTAGGGGTTTGTGGTGAACACCTTTACTTTCAGTATTAATCTCATCCTATGATCATCTCGAGGATGTTGCCGAGTCTAAGGCTCATCTCGCGGAGACCGCCTCAAGGCGCGAATCTGGGGCTCATCTCTCATGGAGGAACATCTCAAGGAGCCGCACGAGTCTTGGGCTTAATCTCGTGGAGAACATCTTAAAGTGCACAGTCTGGGCTTATCTCATGGAGGACATCTCGAGGAGGTCGCGTGTGGGAACCATCCGTGGAGGGAATGTCTCAAGAGAACTTTCAGTGCAAACCATCTCATGGATAACATCTTAAGGATGTCGCACAGTACCGTATCACTGACTGCAGGAGAGCACCTCATGGAGTCCTGTCTAGCACTAGGCGGATCTAATCCTGAGGTTGCGGTACTAGGCTAAATCTAGTGGAGAACATCTTAAGGGACACAGAGTCTTGGGCTCATCTCGTGGAGGACTTCTCAAGGAGGTTGTGACGCCCCAACTCGGCATAGGATGTCAAGTGAGGGCCACTTTTTTTTTTTTTAAACTTATAACCTTTACACTTTCATATTCGCGCAATATTAACAAATTAACTTGTATTACGATACAGCCTTTGACGGATTACAAAATATAAATGCAAAGCTCCGTATAAATATTCAACATCTGCTCCTTTACATTGGTACAAAATTTTATATGCAAAATAGACCTAAAAGGTCTTCCGTTGAGCACCTATGGATGTGTATTTGTACGCTGATGTGGATTATGGTCTCTGTTTTCCTCTTACGTACTACGGTTGAACCACCGTGCTAAGCTTTCACAGCTTAGGTAGAATATGACTTCTATTAAAGAGTCACCACACTTCGATACAAATGCATATCACACATATATGATTGCATATTATCATTTCTCATATATATACTTATCATAATCGGGTCCATTTCTTATCATCATCCATATACTTTTCATGTCACCTTGTATTTTGCATTCTTGTTCGTATAGCGTATGCTATCATCACACATAAGCGATCACATACTCTCATATCATATCATATATTCATACACATTTCCTTTGCATATACTGTCATTCTTTTATGTTTATGTCTGCGTAAACCTTAAAGTGAATCACGAGAAACCCATGAGGCACGAAGGTCTTTGTTATCATTTATGTGAAGACGTACACTATGCGATAATATGATACCCAGTATATCACTTGTATGAAACGTGACCATCCATGAGTGCGGTAATATGATACCGAAGGTATCATCAGCATGAAGACATTGACCATCCCGCGTGTGCCGTGTATGATACCCGAAGGTATATCATCATTTGTATGAAGTCAGTGACCATTCATGAAGTGCCGGTAATATGATACGCAGGAAAGACATCATGCTGGCATGAGCAGTGACCATCCATGTGTGCCGAATGACCTTAGTGACCTTTAGACCACGATCAAGCGGGATCTATTTCATCGACCTGACGTGGCGGAATCTGTCCTGACAAGCTGTTTTCCCCGATAGGCATGTCGTCTATCACTGCAGGGTTCTAGCGGACAATCAATGTGTGTTTCCATGTTTAGTATATATCTCTTATTCCGAATAAATTCCATTTATTTATTCGGTAATCATCAGTGATATATATATATATATATATATCTACAATCATTTATTCATATCGTTTACTTTTCATATCTCCTTATATGCATAAATAACTATGCTTGTCATGTATGCTTTACAGGCTATTTTATGAATAACTGTAGTTACTGTCTTTCTCTCTTTTCCGTGTTTCTGAACTAATATGAGTTCAATCTTATCATGCTATCTATTGATGAATTCTTGACTCAATGAAACCATAGAGTCAAGGAACACTTTCGAATCGAGTTGATTGAAGAAGTTATGACCTTAGAAGTTGGAGGTCATCTTGTGATCAGTCTTGACGGTGACACGAAGCGGCGAGTTGAAGTGACGGCTCGATCGATACGCCCAGTGACCATCTAATATCTTCCTCATGCATATGGATGGATTCTTGACTCAATGGGCTTTCCATAGAGTCGAACACTCAAATCGGAGTTAAGCGAAGAAGTTGCGACCTTCAGTTGGAGGTCATCGCGTGATAACTGACGGCGACTTGTTGTGGACGACCTTTGTTCCGCTGTTGACGACCAGCTGATTTGGTGGACGACCAGCCCATTCACTGACCAGCGACCCGCGTTGGTGGGCGACCAGCGTTGGTGGGCGACCCTTTGACTGAAATCTTGTTGCGAAACGTTGGCGTATTGTTTGTGAGCCTTTGTTTGGCAAATCTTGTTTGGCGAATCATTTGGCGAGCCTTTGTTTGGCGAATCTTTGGTAGTGAACAATATTGTTGGTGGACTGACCTCGCTGTTGGTGGGCGACCTTGTTAGACGACCAGCATTCCTTGTTGGCGACCTTTGTTGGTGGGCGACCCTGTTTGACTCGCTCACCCGTTTGACATTGGAGTAAAGACCCTGCTTGGTCTCTGGTCGAATTAGAAATTCAAAAGCTGGCTATCAAGTTCATTGATGTGGCTACAATTTCACAGAAGGACTTACTTCTGAATTCCATGTATTTCTGACCCAAAAAATCCGTTCTAAGATCAATACGCATATGGTGGGCCAATGCGAGAATTTTTTGGGTCAACACCGCTAGACCAAGCTACCAAGACACATATTTGGATATTTGAAACTCTTTGCTAATATTTCAAGAAGCTAGGTTTAGATTCCCAGAACTGACCTTTTACTAGATGGGGTTCTACTTATTATCACTTATTGTCTAGACCAAAATGAACTTTATTGACCAGGCAGTATTGTTAACATTCACTAGTTCTATCTGTTTTGATTTTTGATCTTGGTTCCATGCTCTGTAAATCATGATTCTATGCTTCTATATAAATATAGTTCCATACCAATACTCAAAATTTAGTAATTCCATACAAATACCCTAGTTCATCTGTGATCTTCTTCTTCTTCTTCTTCTTCTTCTTCCTTTCTTTTCTCTTCTCTCTTATCCCGTATTTGTCTCCCTTTCTCCCCCTTCCATTGAGATATTTCTTTGGTCTTATCCTTATTGATCTTATCCCTTTTATTTTACTTTGGTCCTCCAACTCTTATAATATTTGCAAATCAATTTATAATATTTTACAATAATATTAAATCTTCTTTTATTATTTATATTTGCTTATGCATATTCCTACTTTTATTTTATCTTTATTTTATTCGAATAAATATGCATTTACATTTATTATACCCAAACTTGTTCATGGCTGAGGGTATGCTTTGGGTATTCTGAGGTCACTAAGTCTGAACTCATCATGGAGAACATCTTAAGGGGTGTGAAATCTTGGACTCATCATGAGCTACCTCAAGGCCCTTTGAGTACAAGGCTCATCTTATGGAGAACATCTCAGGAGGTCTCAGTGGGAGCTCATCAGTGGAGGGCAATCTCCAGGAGGTGTCAATTGTTTCAGTCTCATGGAGAACATCTCAAGGGAGCCGCCTGAGTACTAGGCAAATCATCTCAAGGAGGCCGCCCGAGTACTAGGACCATCTCATGGAGATCATCTCAAGGGAGCTGTCTAAGTACTGGGCTCATCTCATGGTGGACATCTCAAGGGAGTTGCCTGAGCACTGGGCTCATCTCATGGAGTATCTCAAGAGAGCTGCTGAGTACTGGGCTCATCTCATGGAGGATATCTCAAGGATGTCGCCCGAGTACAGGGCTCATCTCATGGAGAACATCTCAAGGGAGCTACCCCGAGTACTGGGCTCATCTCATGGTGGACATCTCAAGGGAGATGCCTAAGTACTAGGTCGTCTCATGGAGAACATCCCAAGGGAGATACCCGAGTAATAGGCTTATCTCATGGAGAACATCTCGAGGGAGCTGCCCAAGTAATGGGCTCATCTCATGAAGAACATCTCAAGGAGGTCGCTCGAGTACTAGGCAGATCATCTCAAGGAGGTCGCTCGAGTGTTGGGCTCATATCAAGGAGAACATCTCAAGGGAGCTACCCGAATAATGGGCTCATCTCATGGAGAACATCTCAAGGAGGTCTCCCGAGTACTAGGCAAATCATCTCAAGGAGGTCACCCGAGTACTTAGGTTTAATTCTTTAACACGTTACTAGTTAGAGCGCAATAGCTTCTCATTCTCGGTGGGGCGATCATGGATCACCCCCTCGGCCCCGCTGCACACTAAGGTTAAAGGACCTTGCCCCTGCAGACTGCTCCTCTCATTAATTCGTTCTGTCATCTCTTTCAAGTCCTTTGGCTCCTCTTCTCTTTGCCCATTGGTGAGCTCCACGATTGGAGGAGTTAGCTGCCTTTCTCTTAATTGTTATAATATTGTCCTCGAGCAGCGTCTGGTTACCTCTACAGAAACGATTCATGATGGGGTTTGGAAATTTGTAGAGAAGAGAGTCGGCTGCGTGTTTTTAAAGAATAGCTGTTTGACTGACCTACGGCGTAGTGTAGAGACTCACCAAATCCAACTATAGCAGGGTGGACCCGAACCGCTTCATGAATTCTCTAATGGCCTAGAACCTCCTGTCGTGAAGTGGGAACAAGCGGTGACCTGCTCGCCTCCGCGTTGAGCACATGTACTAGGATATGAACTTCTCGGATAGTGATGGAAGGACGTTGTTGGGGAGTTCGAGACCGGAGCGATGGAACCACGACGAATTTGGACACCTTCATTTGGATGGGAATACCTTGAGAGGGCATCGTTCCACAGTACAGAGCGTCGTGATCTGTAGATAATGCATCGAGTAGTCAAAGGGTCCCCTGCTGGAGTCCATCGTACATTAGAAATTTAGGCGAGAAATGTGTGAGAGCCTCCTTGTTGAGATAGGTATGAAGACAGAGCAGCGGCGTAAGATGTCATCTAATGCTTTACCTTGGGGTCTAGGATTGTCGAATTGAAGGCGTCGATTCCCCTTATGGGAGCCCCCCATGCCATCGTGGGTGGCGTCTAGGTAGGGAGAAGTTGTCCGTGGACTCCTAACTATCACGAGACTCAGATGATGATTGGATTCGGTCGTGTATCGTGTGGGTGAGTCACCAGTCAAGGCAGGAACAGCTGACAGCGTTTCGGGAGGGTGGCATTCTCTTTCTTGTGAGAGGCATTGGCTTCAGAGAAAAGAGCGGGTGTTATTGGTGGGAGTCATGTTGTTCTTGTTTGCCCTCTCTGTTGCATCAAGCATTCATCCATGGAGGGTTCTGAATCGGAGGGTAGATCGCCTATTGCCTCGTTGAACTGGTGATTCGCTACTAAATCGCAGTGATGGTGGAAGTTCCCACAAACGGCGCTAATGAAAGGGAAGGCGTCTTTGACCAATTCTATCAAAGCCTGTTTCCCTCAATTAAAAAGTTTTTTATCCCCTCTTTAGTGTGATGAGTACCCCTTTTATAGGCCATCTTGGCGACCATGTGTTGGATTGTACCGGCAGGAGTTTGAGATCGTTAGGTGACAATCCCAGTACAACCTTTCGAGAAGCAGTGGAGTGGTTGGCAAGCTCCCATGCGCATGAGTGTAGTGGAGTTGGCTCCAAATCGTGTTTATGAGGTGATTATGATTCTGAGACTCACATATGTCATATTATCAATTATTTCGTCCAGTTGATCTCGTGCATCTGAGTGATGGAAGCATGGCTAACGGAGATGGAGTGCGGACCCTTGAAATCCCATGGGCCCAGATGACACGAGCGAGGCTAAGAGATTCAAGAAGCCCTTAATGTTTTAATCGAGATGCCCAGTGGAAGAAGCTCCGCGTGTTCAACTCAAAAAAGAAACAAAAAGGAAATGGTCCACGTCATCAAAGTAAATCCGGTTGGACCCGAGAGCCAAAAGTGTTTTTTTACTTGTTGATTCTTTGCTATTTGAAATTTGATTTGCTCTGAGATTTGGTGTTGATTTTCTATTGATTTGGTGATGATTTGTTCCTAATTTGCTGCTATTTTGGAGCTGAGTTGGTGCTGATTTGTTCTTGATTTGCTGCTATTTTTGGAGCTGTTGGTGGTTGTTCACAATTTGCTCTTGATTTCTTTGTTAGATTTGTTCCAGTTACGATTGATTTGATTCCCAAGCCTTATCCACAAGATTATCTGCGTTCCTTTTTGCTTCTTCTCATGGACGTTTTTAGTGTGTTACTTTAGGAAAAGGTATGTTAGTTTCCTTTCTAGTTTTTGGCCAAATATCTTACTTTCCTTGTGGCCAAATTTTAGTTTCTATTCTTCGTATTTTTAGGCCTATTTATAAGTTTGTTATCCTACATTCTTCAGTTTACAAATTAATAAAATTGAGAGTTTAAATTTCTCTTTGGATCTTAAAAGAACTCTTTGAACTTATCGGTTATTCCATGGCATACATCAAGACTTATCAATCGGATCTCCATCATCGATTGTGGCATCCTCACATACCAAGGTTCTTGCTTCTCTATAAACAACGGGTCGAGGTCTTCCATCCAAGCCAAATACTAGAACGGTTCTTCCAAGCTAATCCGATCACGGGGTCTCCTCACAAGTTGACGGGGTTCGTATCATTTGGTATCCAGGCTGAAGCAGAGTAATTTTACGGTTTGCCTATCGCTATGATTTTTCTTTTCTTCTTTGTCCAAACCCGATTTAATCCTGCTTCCATGCATTTCGCCCGAAATTTGTTTCAACCCCCGATTTAGTCACAACCTATTATCCACTCTATCCCAAGTCCGATTTTCTTCATTCTTGATCGGATATAACTTTTGTTTGTTTCCTTTTCTAAACAGTCCACTTTGGGTTACAAAAAAAGTAAAGGGAAAAGAGGATCGTCGAAAAGGAAAGTAAGGTAAAGGATCCAGTCGGAAAAAAAAAAAAATATTTGTATAAGTTTATCATCATTCTAGTTGCTAGAAATATAGTCCCCATCATAGTATAAATAAATAAAAAAAGAAAAAATCGGTAACAAACTGAGAAATTTTTGGTCTCCTTTTTTTTCTTTTTTTTGTTGCTTTAAGTAAGGCTTGAATATTGATTAATGCCACCAACTTGTCCTTTGATAGGTTTTTGATTGAATTTTAGAAAAAAAAAAAATATAATTTGTTTGATTAGTTCCAAAAGAACTAAAAGATAAATTCTTAGTGGAAAAAGGCAAGAGTGGTAAGAATATTAGAGTGAGAAAAAGCCAAATATATTGTGTGAAAACTATTAGGCAAAGTGAATCATTCTTTGAGTGGAAAAACGTGAGGGAGTCATTTGTGAGGTCTTTTTTTTTTTTCTCTAACCTCGTTTTTGCAGCACTATGTCAAACAATGATGCATTTGAAGGTGTGGTAGGAAGAGTTGACATGAAGTTCATTATGCAGGCCTTAACTAGTGAAGTACAGAGAATGTTTAGGGCTTAATTGGAACAATTCCATGAGAGGGTTGAGCAAGCCCGAGCACCCGCAGGAAACCCTCTGAGTGTAGAAGGGAGAGGTTGCCAAGAAGAGGGGCGCGGGTAGAAGAAGAAGAGTATGACATAAGAGATTTTGAGGATGAGAATGATCATGATTTGGTTGTTAGTGACATGAGGTATGGGGGGAGACACAGAGAAGCTAGGAATCAGGAAGATAATTTGAGAAGTATTAGGATAGAAGATTCCATGCCCAAGGAAAAGATGACCACAGGCATCTTGAGTGGGAGAGAAAGGTAGAGTTCGTTTTTTATTGTCATAATCATTCTGAAAATAAGAAGGTGAAGCTTGTTGTCATAAAGTTCTCGAATTATGACATAGTGTGGTGGGACCAACTAGTGTTGAATAAGAGACGGAAAGGGAGCCAGCGGTGAAAACATGGGAAGAGATGAAAAGGGTGATGCGGAAAAGATTTGTTCTGACTTACTACTACCAGGGTGCACATAAGTTACCAAAACTTGAGGTAGAACAGCCGTAGTGGGGAGGGTGTATAAGGATGGGTTGCAATGGCTGGGGCAAATATTGAAGAGATCGAGGGCTACAATGCAGGTTTCTAGCGGGTTTAAGCAGAAATTCGAATGTGGTGGAATTGCAACATTATGTGGAGTTGGAGAATATGGTGCATATGGCCATCAAGATTGAGAATCCTAGTCAAGAGGAGGGCAATAGCAACACCGTTCTACGGTCAGTTCATCTACTTGGAAATGTCGAATCAATGGAGAGGAGAGAAGCCACAGCGCAGTATAAAGAACTTAAACAAGAGGGACACAACCAAGGAAATCAAAGATGGCAGATTCTTTCACTAGTGGAATCATGATGTTATGTGTTTTAAATGCCCAGAGCAGCCCATATAGCAAGCTTGATATCAGAGACAAAAGAGAGTCATGGTGATGCGGAATGATAGGTGAGATTAAAACAAACAATGAGTCGGATTGTGATTCTATATCATCCTTAGAGGGATATCGATGATGAGATACGTTATCCAGGAGAACTAATGGTGGCGGGGGCCTTAAGTGTGTAAAGTAAGGAAGATGTGAGATGCAATGGGATAACATTTTTCCTGCACTAGGTGCCACGTCGAAACAAGTTATGTGGTGTGATCATTGATGAGATTGCACTAATGTCGCTAGCACAACCATGGTGGAGAAACTAGGAATGCCAACAAGTGGCATGCCGACCTTATAAATTGCAATGGTTGAATGATAGTGGGGAGGTAAGGGTGAATAAACAAGTGTTAGTCTCTTTTAGCATTGGGGAGTACAAAGATGAAGTTTTGTGCGATGTAGTTCTGATGCAAGTTGGGCACTTGTTATTAGGAAGACCATGGAAATTTGATAGGAAAGTTAAGCGTGACGACTTCACTAATAAGTGCTCGTTCGTGCAAAACCAACGAACCGCCACTCTTGTTCCTTTGACACCAAGTCAAGTTTATGAAGATCGAGTGAGGTTGGAAAAAGAGAGTGAACAAAAGAAAAAGAGTGAAAAAGATAGTGAACAAAAGAAAAACTAATTCATGCTCCTTTATTTGTTTTACCTAACTTTGCAAAAACTTTTAAGGTTGATGCTTCAGGTTTAGGTATTGGCGCAGTTCTTATACAAGAAGGATGACTCATTGCATATTTTAGCGAAAAGCTAAGTGGGGTAGCCCTTAAATACCCTACTTATGACAAAGAGTTGTATGCATTGGTTCGGGCCTTGGAAACTTGGCAACATTATCTTTGGCCCGAGGAATTTGTGATTCACACCGACCACGAGTCGTCGAAGCATTTGAAAGGCCAACACAAGTTGAATAAGAGACATGCTTGGTTTTGAACACATTAAAGAATTGTATCATTTGGACCAAGATTTTAGTGAAGAATATGCTTGTTGTGAAAAAACGGCCATGACAAGTTCACTGGAGCATGAGGGTTCTTGTTTCGAAAATAGGTTGTACATTCCTAATTGTTCCATTAGGTTATTAGTGAGGAGTCTCATGGAGGAGGATTGATGGGACATTTGGGGTAGCCAAGACTTTTAGGGTTTTACTACAAGAACACTTTTGGCCCATGAGCGAGATGTTGAGAGGATTTGTGGGAGTGTATCACATGTAAACAGCTAAATCTGAGTGCAACCCCATGGCTTTACCACGCCACATCTATTCTGACATTGAGTTGATCTTCCAATGAGAAATTTACATTTGAGTCTACTAAGGGTTAGGCTGTAAGGTAGATTCCTATTTTTGTGGTTGTGGATGGTTTTTCAAAGATGGCACATTTTATCATGTCCTGAAAACGGATGATCTTTCTCCTTGTGTAGGTTGTTCTTTAGGGAGGTGGTGAAGTTTCATGGGTATGCCTAGGACAATTGTTTAGGATAGGGGATGCAAAATTCTTGAGTTACTTTGGAAGACCTTATGGTGTCAGTTGGAACCAGGATTATTGTTTCTCTTATCATCCACAAGCTAGATGGTGAGACTAAGGTAGTGAAAGAACCTTGTCTGCTATTCAGAAATTTATCATTAAAAGAACATTAAGGCACAGAGTATTTTTCCACATGTTGAGTTTGCTTATATTGTGCTATACATTATGCCTTCAGATTAGCCTTTTAAAAAGTTCTTATATGGTTTAATCAAGTAACCTTCATTTATCCTCCTTTACACCTATGTTTGAGCATGTTAATCTAGATGCATGAAAAAGAAAGCATAATTTGTTAAGCTGATTCATGGCGAGGCTACGACATCAAGCGGGGCGAACAATATGCCAAACAAACTGACAAAAGGCCGCCATGTTATCTTTAGACAGAGATTGGTTTGGGTGAACTAGCAAGGGAAAGATTTCTCATAAAAAGTGTTAGTTGCTCCTGAGGGCAATGGTCCTTTAAGTCCTGAAGCATCAATGCCTAAGCTTTAGATTTTCACGATGAGTATAATGTAAGTCTTCTTTTAACGTCAGCGACTTGAGTCAGCACCAGTACAAGTGTGATTTAAGAATGAAATCCTTTCCAGATAGAGAAATGATGGAAGCGCAGCTTATGAATGGAGTGTGGACGCTTGAGAAATCCACGTGGCATACGATGATCTGATCAGGCTAAGAGATTCAAAGAAGCCCTTAATGTTTAATATGAGATGCCCGAGTGGAAAGAAACGCGTGTTCAACCAAAAAAGGGAAAGCAAAGTATCCCGTCATCAAAATTAAAACCGGTTGGACCGAGAAATTTAAGCGTTCGACATTGATTCTTTGCTATTTTAGGGTGATTTGCTCTGATTTGAAGTGATTTGCTCGATATGGTGATGATTGTTCACATTTTGGGAGGTGATTTGATGTAGGAATTTGTTCCATGCTGTTCACACGATTTGCTGCTATTTGAACATTTGATGCTTGATTTGAACGATTCTTTATTGATTGCTCTGTTTGCTATTGATTTGTTCTAGATTAATTTGCGATTTGATTCCCAAGCCTTATCCTATTATTATCTAGTTTATTTTTGTTTCTCCTCATGGAATGTTTTGGTGTATTACTTTGGGAAAAAAGTATGTTAGTTTCCTTTTCTAGTTTTGAGTCGAATATCTTGCACTTTCCTTGTGGCCCGAATTTTAGTTTCTATTCTTTCGTATTTTTGGCCTATTATGAAACATTATCCCTACATTCTTCGGTTTCTGATTAATAAAATTGAGATTTTAAATTTCTCTTTGGTTCTTAAGGAAAACTCTTTTGAAAACTTATCGGTCATTACGTGGCCTTCATCCAAGACTTATCAGTAAAAATCTCATCAGTTCAGGCGTCCTCACATACCAAGGTTCTTGCTTCTCTATAAGCAACGGGTTAAGGTCTTCCATCCAATCCAAATACTAGAGCGGTTCTTTAGAGCTAATTCGATCACGGGTCTCCTCATAAGTTGACAGGGTTCATATCACTAGGTCCTCATGAAGCGCTTTGGGTGAAGACCTTCGTTTCACATCATTCTCTTCATCTTCATTACGGAAGAAGAGGCGGATTTGTAAGAAGTAGCTCGCTTACCTTTTCTCGGTGGTCATTTTGTGAGTTATCATCCCACTTTCTATCCTTCTCTCACTGGGCTCAAATGCTTGCTTAACTAGTTTAGAGTGCAGATCATGCGTATCAATCGGGCATGGGGCACAGCTCCCAAATAAATACTAACTATATAATTACGTGTCTGGACTTATCCTGACTGCGGTACAAATCATATAATGGTGACCTGGGGAAGGTAACAAGGAATGAAGTCAAGCACGAATTAGCATTCAAAATATCCTTGAGAACCACCGAGTCTAAGGATACTTTCACCATTGCTGTTGAGGCCATAATCTACACTCATTAGATAATCTTTGGTTGTCTCATGGCCAGTCTCAGATGTACTTAGCTACTCTTAGCAAGCATCCATGTCGACTCTAATCAACTCATGATCCACGGAGTTTATCAAAGATCCTTTGCTTGATCCAATCAAAAGGAGTATGACATGTACAAGTCTATCACCGGATTAACCAATGTCGGTCTCATTAATCATGACTAGGGATAATTTAGATACTACCATAATTGCACATATTAGGAATCATATCATAGTCTCATCACTTGATTTCCTTTATGCTATGTTGTTATATATCTGGACTTCATTAATTAAAGTCTATATCAATTCAACGTATAAATATCAATTTAATGAAATTATTTCATATTAAATAATATCCAATGCGTGCAATAAGTGCTAAGGGTGATTGACTTTAGAGCACTTCTTTAACAAACTCCCACTTGAACTAAAAATTAATCCACGCTTTATATCTCATGCCTTAAGCCCAGTAGTGTGAATCATGCTTCTTACAGGAAGTAAGCAGCTTAGAACCAAGCATATTTTGATCGGTGGGCATTTCTCTATCTTTTATCATGATCACCAAGATTTCTCAAATCAAATGTTATCCTCTAAGTACTAATTTAAATAGTTATTCAGGCCCATTGGTTCCTTTGCTTTTACAGCTGGCTCCAGTAATCATCCATTACTAAAGTATCATATTAACAATGCTAGGAACCACTCTAGTTCGCCAAATGAAAACTACCTTGTCTTAACCCATAGCTACCATACGGAAGGAACAATACTCGATTCGATTGTAGAGTCACAAATATTTCTATTTGGAACTTTTCCAAGTATTGTGCCTATTCAATGTGAACATTTGACGATTGAGATTTGGAATCATCTCACATCGGATTAGGATTGGCATCTTACCATAAGATCTCTTATCTCGATAATCAAGAATACATCCGTAATCCTTCTCGAGTGCTTGAGGATATTCTAACGATACCCAGTGACCTCACGGGTCATACGGTATCTTCGTGACTCTCAAAGCATATGATACATCGGGTCTAGTACATTACATAGCGTACATTATTGATCCTATAGTTGAAGCATATAGGGTCATACTTAAGCGTGTCTTCTCATCTTGTGGCTTTGGACATGGACTTGGTGATCCCAGCTGGGCAGCAGGGCAATATCCTCTCTTAGGCCCACTCCATCTAAACATCTTTAGCATCTAAGTTATGCATGTAGGCGAGAAGAGACCAAAAGCCTCCACTAATTTATCTCCTATAGATCTATATCCCCAATGATTAGGTTAACCCAGGGATCTTTCATGGAGAATATTCCTAGATAACTGATATATTGGCCAGTTGTATCTTTGAGACATCGCTTCCAATAATTAATATGTCATCCACATATAATACTAGGAATACAACTACACTCCCACTAACCTTTTTGTACACTAGGAGCTCATTAGTATTTTACAGCGAAACCAAACTCTTTGATTGTCTCATCAAATCATATATTCCAACTCTTAGATGCTTGTTCAATCCATAAATGGTCACGGAAGCTTGCATGCTGGTATCCTTTTCATATATGAAGCCTTAGGTTAGTATCATCTTTACTTCTAGGATAGTTTCCATTAAAAAGAGTCGTCTTCACATCCATTTATTTATATCTCTGTAATCTATGTGTGACGTGATGGCTAGGAAGTGCATGGATTAAAGCTTTGTAGCTCTTGGACTAAAAGTCTCGTCATAGTCGATTCTTTGTCTTGGACAATAACCCTTAATTATAAACAGCCTTGGTAATCATTGCTTCATATCAGGTCTTCTTCTTGAAGATCCATTTGCATCCTATGGGTTTTATCCCTTCGAGTGGATCAACCAATGTCCATACTCAGTTTGTATACATGGAATCCATTTTTGACTTCATGGCTATGAACCATTTGTCAGACTCTAAACTATTCAAAGATTCTTCTTAGGTAGTAGGCTCATCATCTTCTATGAGCAATACGCCCTTTTTTTCACTAATGAGAAATCAATATCTCTTTGGAAGAGTACGTATCCTTCTTATCCTACGAGGCGCTTGTGCTTCAAAAGGGTCAATTGCTAATTCAACTTCATGAATTACAACTTAGGTTCAATCACTTGTGAATCATTAAGCTTCATAAGCTTCGACTTTGCTCCTGTCTTCTCTTGAAGAAGCTCTCTCTAAGAGATAACATGCTTTGAAACAAACAACCTTTGTTTAGAAATGTTGTAGAGTGATATCGGTTCTTTAGAGGATATCACAGTAGACACTTGGTGGGCTTAGCTTCAAAACATCGTACTTTGTCCCCTATACTTTCATGTGAAAGATGCGGGTTTCTTGTTAGATCCATACTCTCATATGGAGTAACTAGCCAAACTTAATTTGGACTTTGTTCAAAATGTAAACAACGAGTTTCAAGAGTGTAACCTATGGGTTAGGTAGATCTGCGCGTTATGGACTATCTTATGTCCAGGAGTTCGATTTCTCCTTTAAACCACACCATTATGTATTGGCGTGTGAAGTCTGATCCACTAGGACCAGATCATTGTCCCAGTAATTCAAAAACTCTTGGTTTGAGTACCACACTTTATCTTATCTAAGTGATTAATAACTATAAGTTGTTTCTCTACATATTTATGATTCTTTTGAACTTTTCAAAGGCCTCAGACTTGTACCTCATAAGATACAAGTGCCCATATCGTGAATAGTCATCGATGGGGTTATGGGAAATGCAATCAGGAAATGTATTGGAGTCTAATGGTCCACTGCCTGGACTACCATTCCTCACAAGGGTATGTCACACCTCGATTCGGTCAGGCCTGAATGAGTTAAGCAGATTACAGTGCGAGACTATGCATCTGAGACTCTTTGTTTTTTTTTTTATCTGAGTCAAAATATCATACATACAAGAACTACCAGGAGTGGTGTCATCAAAATCTATACTATCTTGTCCCATTTACACTTGTAAAGCATGCACACATTTACAAATCAGGCCTTGGAACCTACATGCCCAGTGAACCCTACTAGTGTCTTGAAATACTCAGCATTATCACGAGAAGTTTTGAACGATATTCCTCTTATACCTACACGGATTAAAAACGGAGTGCTAAGCTTTCATAGCTTAGTAGGAAACATATCTTCATAATATCTTGTTTTATGCATTTTATCATGATCCACGATGAAGCATAGCAGGTAACAGTATCATAATCTTTAATTCATATAGCAAATTTACATACATAGCATCCTTGCTGAGCTTTATGCTTGTTGGATTTCACGGTATCTGGTGCGAACTTATACTTTATATGAGCTTATCTTTTCGGATCTTACACTTATGGGGACTTATTCTTATTCAGATCTCGAAGTAGAGTCACATACTTTATACTTATCTCCCATGGGACTCTTATACTTATTTCCGTAGGACACACGCCTTATTCAGTTCTCGTATATGGTCTTGAACTTATACATATACTTAGGCAGATGCTTATCTACCTTTTCGTGCTTCTATCTATCTTACTTGTTCGGATCTCAGGAATTCTGAGAGCTTGCTCTGGTACCCTTAGGGTGCTACAAAGCTTATATACTTATACCATAGGGCTGCTGCCTTTCTGAGTTACACTTGTTTGGATTTTAGTAAATTTATCTACGAATATTCAGACTTATTCTTATCGTGCGTGGCGTACTATGTTCAACTCTGCAAGACATACTTGTACTTGTATCGGACGTATACATTAAATCTCCCAAGGACATCTACTTGAACCACGTCGGACTAATACTTATCAAATCTCTTTTAGATTAGGTAAAGTGCCCGTGAGTCTTCTGAACCTCTTGTACTTCAGTATCTTATACTTATCTCGAACATATCTTTGTCTTCAGGATCTTATCTTGTATTCAGACTTATTCTTGTATTTGGATCTTATACTTGTATTCACAGATATACTTGTCTTCAGGAACTTATACTTGTATTCAGACATACTCATAAATCTTCTGGATCTATACTTATTATTCTGAGCTTATTCTTGTATTTTGGATCTTATACTTGTATTCACGGATCTTGCTCACCTAATCTTACGGATCTTATACTTGTCATTCTGAGCTTATTCTTGTATTTGGATCTTTGTATACTTGTATTACGGATCTTATACTTGAAAATGCGAAGCATATAGCATGCCACGGATCTATAGCATGTGGGATGCGGAAGTACCCATCGTACTCTGGAGATTTTGCTTGTACAAAAATGCCAGTGGTACTCACGAACATCTTATACGGAGGTACCCATAGATTACTCTGGAACTTATACTTATCTGAGAGGTACTCATTGGGTACATTGATGGAAGTGATCTTCATTTTGTTTCTTCCCTTCTTAACAGAAATCCTTATCCTTATATTGTTTGAGTTTACTGGAGCCGGTATATCTGGGATGGAGTACGTTCTGACCTGATAAATTGCAGAGAAGGTCTGATATAATCTTGAGGTGTATTAACTTCTGACGAGTCTTAGGAAGCAGCGATGGGAGTAATAGTCGCACTAATCGGAAATCTTAGAAATTGCTAAGCGAGAGTGCCGAGTACTATTGATACCCGAAGTAGTAATGTCTTCAGGCTTACGGTCGAGTGTAGTCGCACTAATCAGAAATCTTAAATCACTAAGCGGAGAATAAGTACTAAATGATAGAAGTACTGTGTTTTGAAGCATGGTTAGAGAGTGTCGTCGCACTGTAAGAGTACCAAAGTGCTAAACGGAGAGTCAGTACTAGTAATCTTAGAAACATGGTGGAAGTACTAGTGCACTAATGGAGAATCTGAAGTACTATAAATTAATACGCACGTAACAAGGTTGTGTCATTTCCAATACTCAGTTTTGAAGCGATCCTATAATTATATGAGATTCGGTAACTTCTTGTCTTATAATAAGGGCATTCTCAGCCATTATGTGTTCATGTCACTATTCTTGACTCATGTTTGTGTTCGTATTTAGATTCGTTTTAAATATTTAATATCATTAAATACCTTGTAACATCTTATATCTTGTTAACTTATATCTTCATGTACTTTCTCAGTTGTCTATCTCTGTAGATCACGAAGACGAGACTCTTCTTTGTGCCATAGATTGCTTTTTCTTGTATAATACTTACATATCAAATCCATATTTTTCTTAACAACGTTTCTATATCTACATCTTTCTTTCCATGTATTCAATTAACAGCGAAGCGATTTGCATTACCGCGGTACAGACAATTCGAATTTCAGACAAGTCAATGTTTCAATGCCATTAAATGGCATATGGATTAGTCCATAGACTGATGATGCTGTAGAGTCAGAATACCCTGACAAGTCCTCCCACCCGAAAGAAGTTATACAAGTTGCAAGCGTGAGAAAAATAGCTATCGACCTGTAGCAGCGTGATAGCCACTGTCTTTTGCTCATTTGAGGTCTAGCCATATTTGTTGCAGTGCTATTCCCACTGGCTAAAATTCAGGGTTCTTCTCAAGCTGGAATCACCCAATCGAACAGAAACTCCATATGACCTACCTAGCCAAGACTACTCTATATTCAAAACCGATCCAGTGGCTTGAACTGTACTTTGAAGTGGTGCAGGCCCAAATAAGTGAATTTGAGAATTTTCCTATTCGAGTGTTTTGTTCTCCTTGAAGTCTATTTTATTGAGTCATGAATAACTTCCAATCGGATAAAGAAATAGCCAGATTATCAGCCCAATACAAAATCACGATCTAAAATGAGCATTGGTCATAGGTACCGGTTAATGAGAACATGGTACCAGGTACCACTATGTTGATACCGGTACACCCTCGAAATTTCCATAAGGTGGTTTTCTCCCATTTTCCATGTTTTTCTCAAATCAACTCAATAAATCAATATACGCATCAAAACCACTCCATATTCATCTTGTAGCCTCTGTTCTCACTCAAATCATCTTTTCAATACATATCTTTCTTCAAAGCCTTCATAGATTCTCCCAAAGTAACTCTAATATGGGTCATAACCTTACAAACCAAACACAAAGGATTGGTTCAGTTTGTTCTAACTGACTCATTACTTTGCAATTAAACCTTGAATCCAACTGAAAAGGGAGGATTCCATATATAATTCATCTGAGAATTCATTCTAAGGGTTAGGTTTCTTACCCCCACAACCCACAAACATGTATCATACAAGAAAATCAAATACCATACAATGTTGGAAGGATTCTTCAATTTATAATTTCCATACCTTATATCTCTTTGCAAACCTTCTTTCTTCTTTCTTCTTATACTACTTCTCTGCCTCTTCTGTATATAACTCTCTTCTCTTACGTGAGGCCTAACTCCAGCTTTCAAAGTGAAAAATATGCCAGAGACCAATTTGGTCTCTTATCCACTTTTCATAAGACCACGTTTGGAAAGCCATTTTTGGCTTATTTTCCATTTTTATGTTTGGCCTCCATTCTCTTCTATTTGCATATCCTCATCATATTCTAATTTTAGCTTATCAACTTTAACTTTATGACCATGGATCCTTCTTTGAATTTGTGCTTTTCACCATACCTCGTACTAATTCAGGCATAGTTTTATATTAGTCTTAATTTCGAGATAAGACAGCTTAATATATATGCCTAAACATGTCAACTTGACTGAGTGCAATTTCGGTCTTCTGGGGTAGCCGATCATCTTACTAACAACCTGATTCACATGTGTCCGATGATTCCTAAATCCGATGACCCCATTCACACTGCTTATGCTGCAGTCATGCGCGTCTCCTTATATGGCCCGAAGACGACAATGCCATAAAACGTGTTCAAATTATCTCATTGTGTCTTTTATTATCATTAATATTTAAATTTGATTTGACATAATCAATATGTAAATCCCATTGTAAGTACCACAGTAGAACATCATTAACATATTGACCATGGTCACAAAAATTTAAATGAAACCATACCTTAAGCGGGGAAACATAAATAAATGTTTTTGTAATGCTAGCGCAAGCAATTATCCGTTGTCAAAGTCATTGGGGAGTTAAACGCAGTCCCAATAGCGTAATTGAAAGCTTACCATTCTTGACTCGAGAAGGTCGAACTCTCTCCCTTTGCGAGCTTCCTACTTTTCCTTAGGCCCTACATATCATTGCATGTGTGCGAGCCACAAGCCAGGTATCTAATGCCCTGCGTGTGATCCACGAGCAAATATTATCATTGACCTTGAGATTCAGAGATGGTGGTATCATATGTTGTCTTCTTAATCGACTCCATGTGGAATTGCAATTTCTCTTCCAATGGCCTTCTTTTGCCCAATGGAACATTTATTTGAGGAGATCTCTTAGCCTTCTTCTTGGTTGCCCCTTGATGAGTCTAAAACTCATTTATTTTTAAGCTCATTTTCTATGTATATTTAGAGCTTAAGAATTTCAATTTGTGCAGAAATTATGAGTCTTCACGAGTTATCGTTTAAGAATTTGAAGAAAAAGCAAAGCAACGGAAAAGCGACAAAAAAGCAATGTCTGTGAAAGAAAGCGATGTCCGGTATAGTGTGGAGTGTCGTGACATGATTTTAGTCGCGACATCAGGTTGTAATGTCGACGCCCATTCAGTGTGTGAACCATAAAGATCAGTAATAGTGACGTCAGCGAAAGGCAATCAAGTTGCAACATCATTTGAGTAATGTCACGACATCAGAACAAAGCCTCATCCACGACATAAGCTGCGACATCAAAGTAATGTCGTGACATCAACATTCAGTAGCCCGCTCATCACATTAAGAAACTGCGACACACACAATTTGCAATGCCATTGACATCATAACACGGTTCAGCGATAAAAGATACAACTTGCGTGCGCGCTTTATCCCACCAATTACAATGTTGAACGCCGACCCGCGACGTGCACGGTCATTAAATTGAAATTGCCACGGATATCAATCGTAGCGACGCGGTCGAACCATGACGTTCCCATCGCCAGTGTCATAACATCTTAACATCAACTGATCAAAATGAAAAAAATTTTGGGCTTTTCAAAGTACGTGATTTTCGCCTCATTTTTAAGGCCCAATATCTGAAGCCTATAAATAGAAGCTCCTAGGAAGGAGTTTGCAACTTTCAGCCGCTTTCAACAAGTTTTAGAACTTTTGGAGGAGCTGAATTCTCGTTGTGTATATTTTTTTTCCCTTTTATTTTATTTTATTTTTTATTTATTTCTTTTTTAGCATTATCTTTATTTTAGGATTATAGTAGTGGATCTAAGACGAGATTTCGGTGAATTGTGTCTCAAGTTTTATTTATCGCTCTGATTAAGTGGAGTCTGGATATTTTAAGTTGATTATTTAGTTTGATTTCAATTTCAATAGATTTGTTTGATCAATTAGTCATTGTTATTTGCAATCCAATTAACAGAAATGGCCAGAAGCTCCCTCTACCAGGAATGAATGTGTTGTTTTGATTTTTGTTTGTAGATTTAAATGTTGTTTTGGGCAGAAAATTGGATGTATTTAATTGGCATTGCTTTATTAATGAGCTATTTTGAATATCAATGTTAATTGTTACCGAGAAAAGAGTTGAATCTTTGCTCAGTTTCGGATCCCCTAATGACCGCAGGATAGACGACTTGAGGCAAATAATAGTAACAGGGAGTAAATCGTCGCGATGTTAAATGAGCTAATATTTTACTCTAAAGATCACTTTGATAAATCAACGTGAGTTCTAACACCATTTCAAAGTTCTGCGGGTGACAATAAGAGTATGTTCGAGGTATAAAGGACCATCAGCTGATCTATAAGTTTAATGTGAGGTCTCATCTCAATTTTTGAGTAATCACACAGTTCTCATGTAGCATCAGGTTCTAATCAAGGAGAAGAATAATTCCTAATGAATTGCATACCGAGGTATCAATTTTATTGGGAGAGGCATGTTATCTATACTGCCTGCAGGGAAATGAAACGATTTACAGTCTAGAAATGGTTGTAAAATGCGAAAAGGAAAACAATCAAATCTTAAAAGATGATCAAATGCTAAAAGTAGCTTCTTTAGACTATTGGCATTTAGTTTAGATATATAGCATGGTGTTCTAAAAGTAGTGTATATGTTGAGAGGCATTTAAGATTACTATCTTGCTCTGGGATCCAGGAATTCTAATGGTGCCACCAATTTTTGTTTTTGAGACCTAAAGCTGAATTTTCATAACACTAGGTGGCGTTTGTTTTTTCTTAATCTTTGATATATTTTTAGACTTAATCTTTTGAATAGTACTTAACAGCATTAAAATGTGGAATTTATTGTTTTTAACATTAAGCTAAATGGGGTGGGGACTCTTAATAAGTGGATCTACTTGGGTTCAAAGCCCACCTCGCTCTTAATATGCAGGTTTGGTTTTAATTTAAATCAGGTTTTTACTTGGGTTTGGGTTTTATTTTAAAATGAAACGTTCAGTATTGTTACTTCTGTCATATTCAGGAAAATTAGAAATTTTCCAAAAATGGCAAAAATGTTAATAAATAATAAATTGTCAGAGAGGGTTGTGGGGCTTTGAAAATTCTCTAAATCCAGATGGTAAGCGGGACATGCCGTTAAATTGTACCGCGAATCTAGTGACAGAAAGGTTGGATTCGATTAGAAACCGCGATACCAGATTTTCCCGAGTGATAAAGTTGGTGACTCATTGATGAGATTTTAAGAAATGTTTGAAGTGGAAATGGAACTAGGCTAAGTTCATTTTAAAATAAAGTGAGTTGAAGAAAATAAATTGTTTGGGATGAAAGCAGTTCCAGAATGAAACAATATGAACCATGTATCAAAACCAATAATAATAAGCCCCACTTCGATTATATTTTAAAATAATTTTATTAATATACTTTAATATAAATAATTGTGTATTATAATGTTTTTAATAAATAATTTATAAAATTCGCAATATTTTATTTTATGAAAAATATTATTTAATATCAATAAGCAAAACAAATATAAAAAATTAACATTAAAAATAAAACAAAATAATCTCATGAAGGCAGGTTTGAGGAATTTTTCATCTCAGTCGCCCTCTTTATTTAAATGAGTAAAGTTTGAAATTTGAAAAAATATGGTAAGATTGAGGATAGGGCGCCTCGTCTCAGCCTCAGATTATGCATCCTATTAGTAATTATTGTATTCTTTGAATGTATGTTGTTGGGCAATGATTGAGTTTTCTTGTTTTGTGGAAAATGTATTTGATCTGAAAAAAGCCAAATATTTATTTAAATACATCTTTTTTGAGTGGTGTAGTCAGTGAAAGTTTAAAACAGAACTTGATGCTAAATTTGTTTGACTTGACATTAGTGAAAAAATGCTTCAGCCAAGTCAGTCGATTATTTCTATTATGAGAGATCTTTGATTCTATAGATTAGATGTTTATTTCATTTAAGAGAACTTTTGACATAATTCCTTACGATTATTTTAGTTAGTTCAAACTTCAAATTAGAGGTTCAAATAGTGATAATTTTGAATAGTAGGGATAGTTGATCTTTAGATTTTCAAATCACGGACCGAAGATGAGCAAAAGTGCACAAAGTGTAACAAGACAAATCACACCACCAAAAACCGTCGTGCACATATCACATACAGTTTTTATTGTTGGAAAGGACACAGTTATTGCCGCAAGAAGAAGGCAACAACTGAACTGAAGTAATAATCTAAGCAGTAATAGAAATCAAAGCTGTATCTACATGAAAGAAAAGAGACAGGTGCTTAGTTCATATATAGCAGCTGAAGAGTGTGAGCCAAATACTAGAAATGCTGAGATCTAAAGCCCTCTTCTACCAAATCCTTCTTATGTTGTGTTAACTCAACTCTTGATAAATGAAACTTTCAGTCCTTTTCAACATTCTTGGTGGAAGGAAATACTTGGATCTTGTTCAACAGTGTACAGATCTTATAATTGCAGATAGACTGTTTCACACTAGAGGCTATAAAATGTATATGGAGATTGCCAAATACTGGTTTAATGGCACTAGTGACTCATGTGGCAGTAGCTCATAGATTTAATTTTGACAATGTTTTATTGTATTACCTTTATTGAATTTAATTTTGATTCTTAAGCTAACATGTTCCAAGCTAATTTACAAATATATTTCTCCTATTCAAATATAGGTAATGTTGATTTACAAATTTAAAATCATTTAATCAATTTATTTCATTTGTTACCAAAGAATAGAATAACCATATTTTATTACTGTCATAATAAAAATGGTGTGATCCAACATAAATATTTTCCCAATGGTATTCTATTACCTTTTAAATAAAATTTTATTTATTTTTAAGATTTGTTTAATTTTTATTATATAGAATAACCTTTTGTTATTAACACGTAAAATTAAATTACAAAAATTACGTTAATAATTAATATTATCAAATTAATTTTATTTGAACTTTTTATAAATTTTATGGTTTAATATTTTGGAAATAAATATTTGAGAATTTAAAATATAAATATAAACTTAAATAAATGTGAAGGTATGATAATTTTTACAATAATATTATCCAAATTGAATGATAATTTATTTCATGTTACAAAATTATATTATTAAAAAAATATTTAATAATAAGTATAATTAAGGTAAGTGTGAATCAAGATAATTTGTTGAAATAACATTAATAGGCATGAATTTGATCCAGATAATATTTATTAGAGAAATTTGTCTGTTCATTAATTTTTTTTTGTCAGCTCAAGCACTTTGTTATCGTTTGTTTGGATTTGTAGTCAATTTTCTCACTTAAAATGCGAGACTCGTTTTGTATTTTGAAAACAGTTTGAAGTCGCTACTTATTTTATTTTTATTTTTAAAAAGAAAAACAAAATAAGAAATAAAACCCTAAATGTGACTCATAATAGAAAAGATAAGTCTATGAAAACCGAGTTTAAGTACGAAGGTTATATTTACCTATTAGGAAGTGGAGTGAAAGTCGTAAAAGTGTAAAACTTATTATTTTCAAAAATAATAATATTAATAAAAATAATAAATTGTCCCGGAAGAGTTCGGAGAAGTGCAGAAAGATTCTCTGAATCTGAATAGTGAAACGGACCTTCTTAGTTAAATTAAATAACTGAAATCAATGGCAGGAAAGTTTGTCGAATTACGAGACAAGTGAGATATTTCACGATTTTTAGGTGATAGTATCAGTAAGCTTTAGGGACCAGATTTTGAAAATACAAGGAATTTAAAAATAGATTCCAGGCTAAGTTCTGTTTAAAATAAGTGAAGCGATAAAAATATAGGTATTTGAAGAACTTAAACCAGTGATAATATAAATAAATATTCAAAATATCATCATAATAATAAATGGTAAAAATAAAAAAATAAAATAAAAAAATATAAAGATAAAAGGAAGGTTAGAGGGAACACGTGGATAGCGTGGAGAGAGGGAGAGAGAATTTTATTTTTTAAAATTTCTTTTTTTTCAAATCTATAGAAATCGGATCATAAATTTTTATCAGCGGGGTGAAGGCAAGATGATCCACCTTGTGAGAAACTCTGCGTGATGCAAAAATCTTGAGGTTTGTTGACTCATTGAGTGTTTTCTACTTATGTTATTTTAAATAAAAAAGTCATTTAATGGCTTGGGTTGCAACTAAGGAGCATGAAATCTTAGTAAATTCTGATCCTAAAATTTTGGTATGTGTGAGTACCCAGAGCACTAGAATTATTTTGAGATAGTCAGGCTTTGAATTTGGAAACTGTTTAGACTGATTCAGGCTAAATTACAGCCCATTTTGGCAGTTCTGAGCTAAATTCAGTGTTTGGACAGTTGGAGGCTGAATTTTAAATTTGTTTTGGGACAATTTAGGCTAAATTTTAGGTATCTTCCAGAGAAATGATCAGACAGATTTTGGCGACATTGTGTTTAGGTTTGGTTTGATCCAGTTGATGTCTTTGGGTTTTGTGGTGTGTTTTGTGGTGTCCCCGATAATTCGATGATAAGCGTGGAAGGACGAAGGGTGCTGTTTTCTATGATTAGGATTTGGCCATTTAATGTTATTGTTAGAAAAATGAATAACATGTTGTTTGTGTGTGGGTTTGTTGCCATAATAAATGCTTAAATATATTAACATGAATTGTGAAATGATATATTGCATTTCATATGTACCTTTGGAGCACCACTAGGTGTAGGTGTGAGTGAATGACTATGTTTAGAGGGTGATTATAATTGAGTTCATGAGTATGTCTGGCAGATAAAAATCGGGGTTGTCAAAGAAAATTATATCTGGAAGTTATGAAGAATTGCTGGAAGAGTTGTCCAACATTCATTCGGAGGATATCTGATGTTTGTTTCAAAGGGTTATCTAACAATTCCACGCAGGATGATTATCAGCGTATTTGTTGAAGGTTGTCAAAAATTTTATAATCAGATAATGTGTTTTAGAGACAAAAAACATTTGTTTTGAAATAATTTTCTCAAACTTAAGCATATGCATGGGTTAAAGTGGAGAAGCTCAGATGTGAGAAAATCAGTGCATTCTCATAATAACATGTAGACATTTAGTGGGACCTTAAATGTATATACTTAAATGTGTGAGTGTATTCGTGTCTTGACTAAGGTGAGAAAGAAGTATGCTGTAGGAATATTTTCTCACTGGTATTTACTCCTGCAATGATGGACTCCGCTTCAGTACAGTCTGGTGGGCGTATGACCACGCATGAGGATGAGGCGGTCTTGGCTTTGTTATGTTTTGTTTTTGTTTTTTTGTCTTTGTATTATATTCAATGAGAAACCAAAACATCATATCACCTTTATCTTATCAGTATTTATTAAATGGACCGTTCAGTTAAAATGTTATCATATGTTTGGCATTATGTTGTGAATTAAAATAATACGTAATGGGTCTCAATATATGAGATAAGTGGTGGCGATAATAGGACTTTTGATATTTAAACAACATCGTAGAAGAAGTGGATCTTTTGGTTTCTTGATGATTCTTGATTCTGTGGAAAGAATACCTTGAAAGAATTGGATTGCATGGTTCTGGATGAAGAGGTAGAAGATTACAGGGACCTATTGAAACCAACATGTTTCATTTTAAGATGGAACTTCAAGTCAAATGATTATTATATAGCTTTGAAGTGACCAAATATGATAAATGTATAAACTAAGCTATGAATCAAATAGTTACTAACAGCGAGATGAGATGTTTTTATAGTTTGGGTTCATTCAGTCATCAGATCATTGTTACGATGTTTTGATTCTCTAGAGTTCAAGTGACTACCCGTTCCTTTCTTCATTCTTTGTAAATTGTTAGTCGCTCTCCCACTAAGATTAACTTACTTGTTACTCATTCCACAAAAACCTCTTCCCTTTCCATTGACCCCACTGGCCTGTTTTGAAATAATTCTTTCTTTTAAAATCAATAGTCCTTTGATCTACACTTACTTGTCATGACTTTTCTCTGTTGCTGGATCTTACGTCTTTTTTCTAGTTCATTATTTCCGTGTCTTTTCACTCCAATATTTCTTTGCATGGCATTGGTCATTTACTTCAATTTAAAATTTTCATGGTGGAAAAATAAATACATTAATTTGGGAGAAATGAGCCTCAGGCTAACATGTTTCTTGGAGTTGGGCTTTATCGGATCAAGTTGAACTATGGTTTAGTTTGACATATCTATAAATCATTCCTCTACTATTTTAAAAAATTATTTTTAGTGTCAACAATATTACTATTCTATGTTAATTATAATTTATTAAAAACAAATTTAATATAGGCATCAATTTTTTTTATGATTAGGCAATTTTGAAAAAGCCATTATCAAACTGATTAAAAATGCAAGTATTTTTTTAATAATTTTAAACAATATAATTTTTATATAAATTATTAGGAAATAAGTTTTTATAAAATGAAAGTTTAAAATGTTTTTCAACTTTTAGTATAAACATCATGAATTTAGTTTATAAACTTCTAATTTTCTATATTAATTTATAATTTACTATATAAAGATTATGTTTGAATATTACTATCAAATAAATAAGTAAGTAATATTAAATAATTTTTTATCTTAAATATGAAATGAAACTTTTGAATATTAAAAACAATTTTCAAATTTACCACCCATGTTTTGGTGTATCTTTTTAGATTCTTGTTAGCTGTTGTTCTCATTATTGTTCACACATTGTTCTTCTTTTAAAGGTATGAAATTTAAAAGCTCTTAATTCTGATAATATATGTGGACTCATGTTATTCTTCCATTCTTTTCTGTTTAATTTTTTTTAAATATATGTTTTATCAAATGTTGATGTTACAAAGTATGATATTTAGAAACTGATGCAGTATTTAAACAGACCATGTAAAGAGCTTGGTGGTTTGTTTTTTTGACTTAATCTTTGAAGCTGTGCTTTTCGGTATTAAGTTTTTTGATATTGTTTGCAAACATTGAAATTTTTTAAAAATTTCTAAATAGAAAAAGTGAAAATCTTGAACTTTCTGACCGGGGAAAAAATCAATTTTCATGAAAATAAGAAAATCGATGTGCCGTGAGAAGAAGAGTTAGCGATATACATTGCAAGGATGACAATGGGAGGGTTTGGGATGGGGCGTCTGCATCTCTCGGCACGGCTCGTTTATTTTTTGATTCTGACTTGTATTAAAATTAAAACGGGACGGGCGGAGATGAGAAAGGACCTCAAACTTCTTTGTTTGTTTATTTTGTTTTTATTTTTTAATTTTAATTTTTATAGCTTGTTTTTATTCTGTAAATTAATATTTTTCATAAAAATAAAAATAATTATGATTTTTATAAATTATTTATTAAAACATTATAATAATTATTATTATTTATATTAAAGTGTAAAAATAAAATAATAAAATTATTTTTTAAAATATAATCGGGACGAGAACTATTATTGTATTTTAGATAAATGATTCCGTATTGTTTAAATTGGGTCCGTTTTCACGAAACAATTTATTCTTTTGAGTTCACTTTATTTAAATAGACTTAGCGGCAATTTCCTGACTTTAGATTTTTCGTAAAAATGCTTTGCTCGCAGTCATTGAAACATCGTGAAAAATCGGAAAATTTACACTTGTCTCAAAAATTAATGAAACTTTAGGTTACTAAATTTCTCGAGGCGAATTCAGCAGCGCTGATGCATTTAGTCATCAAGATCTAGATAATTTTTAAGAACTATGACCGCCATGACAATTTATTATTTTATTAACGTTTACCATTTTGCAAAAATTTCTAATTTTCTCATGTTTTACAAAGAGTAACAATACATGAACCAGTCTCGGATTTGAGAAAATAAGCCCATACTCGTTAAAAACCCGATTAAAAAGTCGATTAAACATATGTCATTAGAGCGAAGCGAGAACGAAGAACTCAAAATAATCGTGCCATTCACAATCCTACTTTCGCTGCTCTAATGTTAAAAACAAATAGCTTATCTTAATGTTATTGAAATCTGCCAGCATTAAAAGGTCAAAAAAGTTTAAAAAAACAAACACCACCTTCCTCTCATCCATTTTCCTAAATGTAACCAATATCCTACAAGAGAGTAAGATAAGTGATTATGAAAAAAAAAAAAAAAAAACAAGAAGTTATAACAAGTGATTTTGATATCGCACAAGTTTGAATTCCACACAAAATACCATCAATTGCTAACTATGCTTGTAACTTTCGAAGACAAATAATATATTACAATGAAACCATAGTATTGTTAACATGGCTGGTAAAGCAGACCATTGATTGAACTTACCTAAAGCAAAAGTATATTTGGACAGTATCTTGAATATACTCTGAAGAGTCACAATAAAAGAAATGAAATTATAAATATAAAATCAACATCAAATATTTACACTAGCTACGTGACTAAATCCATTGGATTCTCATATCAGGGTAGAAAATGATGTTTGGATTGTGAAAGTGAGGAAAAAGAAGAAAAGAATAACTAACCATAGAAAAGGAGTGCTTATCATGCATGAAATCAAACACTTTACAAAATTAATTATCGTTATATAAACAAAAGATAAATAAGCCAATTAAGCGAATGTTTGAAAATCTCAGAATTCTTCCTTATTAATTTTATTATTAAATATAGAAAAGATTGGTATAAATAAATATAGAAGAGTAATGTTATTGTTAATGTATTTAATAGATATGTATTTAATGTATATTTTCCATCATTTAATAAGATGTTTTAGAAAATATCGAGATTTCTTCATATTAAATATTATAGGAAGATTTAGTAATATTAAATATTAAAAGTAATTTTATCATTAATATACATACACTACAGATTTACTCTTTTTTTAAGAACTACACATTTTATAACTAAACACTTTGTTACAATATAGTAAACTATATTCATTCATTGAGACCTGAAGACACTTCTCTCATGTCCTGATTTTTTAAACTTTGAACACTATACAAACTTGGCTAGTTATAAAATAAACTAGTAATGCTTGACATTACAACAATAACCATTTTTCCCAGAGGATGTTGGATGTCAGAAACTTAGCCTCCTCAATACGACTCATAAAGGATGCAATATTAGCATCTACACTGTTTATAACTTGTCTTCTTGCCTAAATATTGACATATCCTCTTGTCATTGCTCCTCATCTTGTGCATATACTAATCGTTTAAAGCCCACAATAATAGAAAACGAGCATTAATGTAGCTAAATAGCCTAAATTTCATCAATTTAAGTTACACCTAGGATCGAACAATATCTCAATTCATGGTTTTTACAACACATTATTCAGAACTGAAGACTACAGTATATATAACTTAGATCTCTCTTCAAGGTTCTTGGTTAAGCTAAGTTTCCTATATCTTGGAAATAGAGACCCAGTTTTCATCTATCATTTTAAATGTTTATTAAAACTAAATTTCTGCTTTTCAATTGTCATAAAAATGATTTAAGAAAAAAGAAAAAAGGAAAGATACAGGAGATAAAACTGGATACATGCATCAGCTGCATGGGGAGAAAACCTGGTCAAGGATCATCTCTTCTTCTAAACGCTATCAGACTACAACTCATACTCAAGAGGATACAAAAAGGTGTAGTACCAGAGTGACATTAAAAAAAAACGCACAAAAGGGAATATCCTCATTCTTGCGAGATGCTCTCCATTCGATGTTGCATCCATGGGCTCAGCTTCAGCTGACTCCTCAGGTTTATCCCCCTTTTTACCTGCCAATCAATATACATGAGAATTAAGGTTCCAATACTACCAGAGTAACTACCATGGGTAGATTATAAAGTTTTGAATCTTGACAAAAAGGAAACAGATTTTTTTATCTTTTATGGCTCATTTCTTATAATTTACCTTTTTTCTTCTTTCCACCACCTTTCTTCTTCGTCTTTGTGCCCAAGGCTAGCCAGGCCTTGATTTCTGGGTCATCTATTGTCTTTGTAGGCTGAAGATCCTGCAGTGGATGAGATGTTACCCGATCTGATCCATTTGGCATTAGCAGAACAGTGAATTTGATGCTGGTGGCATAGTCAAAAGCAAGTTTTAGCTTTAAACATGAGATTATACGATATAGAGAAGGTGGCAAAGTACATGTGGAATTCAGAAAATCCACGTAGGGATTCTCCCAAGAGTAGAAAAGATTATAAAGGGTTTCTTACCAGACTTTTCATGAAAAGACAGGATAGTTGCAAGGTCGTGATTAACACATTCCACTAGACCTAGGCGAGCCGCTTCTCTTCAAGCCTATCATGAAGGAAACTCCACTAGTGTTGAGTACAGAGGCAAGATAAAGACCACAAGAGAACCAATACTCTCAAATAAAATTAACCTCGCTTTAAACAGCATGATGGGGAAACTTTTGGCTAATCTCACTGAAAATGAATCTAAGAAGCTTTCATCTTCCAAATGATAGCTCTATCAACTACCTCTTGTAAATAGTTGTCTGCTTCTCATCAAGTAGCTTCGGCTGCAATTTGATTCCAACAATTTGAAACACAAAAAGATGATGAATAATGAATAATAGTGGGTTAAAATGGAGACCCATAATTACCTTCCATCACCTGTGCTTGGCTATATCCACCACTTAAAACTTCATTCTCCTCAAACTCGGCATCATCGACTCTCTTGCATCTCTGGGCTAGGGACACTCAATACAAACTTTGTTCCCATCTATCACAAACTGCTTTGGCTGGTGGCGACACACCTTCAACAATTTTGCAGTCATAAGCAGCAGCAACCTTCTGGTGCTATGTTACATAACATACACCATCTATTATAAGGAGTGACAACTCAGCTTTACCAATCAGGCAGGCGCGTAAAACAACACCAGCAACAATAATAAGATTAACTACCATAACAAAAAGTGAGGGCATGGAAAATAAAGTAGATAAACAGGCACGCAGGCATGCCTTTGACTACTGAATAATAAGCACTTCCCTTCCACTGGAACATGAAAATTACTGCTGATGACATACTAGATAACAAAATAATGGTTATGCACTGTGAAAGTTGGATTCCCAGTCACCATTAATGATGTAAAATGCAAATGAATAAACTTCTAACTAGGAGATATACAAGAGGTTTAGGAGCATTTTCATTATTTTTTGGTGGGGAATAGAGTCCACAGGAATACAGACTTCATTGGACATTAAATCTTTTCCTTTGGAGATTCATTCACATCTATATGCAAGGGAGATAAGTACATGCTACACACCACAATTCTAGGCCAATTAATTGTCCATCATTGCATTACTGATCTAAGCCTATAGGACTTGAAGAATCATAGAAAAACAAGAACTTGATAAATAAATAAATGATCCTCCTATCAGTAGCTATGACTTTCACTAAGGCTTCATTGGAATATATCCATAGCCCATGCCAATTGCATCATAGAATCATGTTCACCAAATAAAACTGTCACAGTAGAAATAAAAACTCAGGAAATGTAAAGAAAACAACAAAGAGAAGTTTGCAATGGAGTGCTCTGACTGATACCTAAATTGACATGCATTTGGGTGATTTTTTTCAAAGGAAAGCCAACAAAGAGAAGGGGAAAAAGACATGAAACTCTATCAGTGTAACTATGACTACAAAAAGCTTCATTGGATATGATCCATAGCCATTGATAGTTATCATCATGTAGATATCCTTGATTCCAAATAAAAAAACTCAAACCAAAGTTATATGAACTTGAAAAATTCATAAAATATCTTGAAACATGGATAAAATTGCCCCTACAGATCAGGAAAGCAATTTGTTAATTAAGAACAGGCTAAATCCGTAAAATATTCTTCAGAATGTAACCAGCACCAAGGAAAAAGCTTCATGCAGTGGCATTTCCAAACTAATGTGGAGCAAGGCTCCAGCAACATTGTTCAACCATCTCTGGATTATAAAAAATGTTTGGCCCATAAAGCGTTAAGGTAACAACAGGGGATAATTATTAAAATGAAACCATGTGCCAAAAGAAAATATAGGCAACAGGAAAGAAGAAATTAACAAAGAACCTAATCTCGTAAAGTTGCCTTTAAGTTTCTAGGCACACTATGTATTGACACTTATCTCAAAATCAACTATTATTAAGTGGATCACTTCCAACAGATCGCATTTATGAAAAAATATGAACCAGCCTAAAATGGGACATGACACTAACCACAGAAGTGATCAATCCATTGCCCAAGTATAGCCATATACAATATAGGCAACAGGAAAGAATAACCAAGAACATTTGATCACCTCGCTTAAGTTGCCTTCCAAAATTAAACCATGAACGAAAAAAAAGATGATATAGGCAACTGAGAAAAGAGAAAATCAACTATTTTAAATTGAATCACTTCAACAATGCACTCTTTATGAAAAAAGATGTTCAGACTAAATGAGACAGCAGGCATAACCACAGGAAATTGATCAAACCCTTTTAACTCAAGTATAGCCAAACTTAATATAGGCAACAGGGAAAAGAGGTAATCAAGAATCATTGAATCCACACCGTGGGTTTGCCTCACAAAATGAAACCATGAGCGGAAAGAGATGATATAGGCAACTGAGAAAAGAGGAAACCAGCTATTTTAAATTGAATAACTTCAACAATGCACTTTTTATGAAAAGATGTTCAGCCTATAATAGGACAGCAGGCATAACCACCAGGAAATCGATCCAACCCCATTGAACAGAGTATAGCCAAACTTAATATAAGCAACAGGGAAAAGAGGTAATCAAGAATCAATTGATCACCTCGGCAAAGTTGCCTTCCAAAATGAAACAATGAACAGAAAAAAAGATGCTATAGGCAACTGAGAGAGAGGAAATCAACAGCAACTAATCACACCTTGGCAAAGTTACCATCAAGTTCTTATTCAAGATATAAGATTCTGAGATACTATTATTACACATTGATGATTTCAAAATCAATCCCTTCAACAATGTATTATTCAGGAAAAAGATGTTCAGCCGATATTGAACAGAGGTAAAAACTACATGGAATGACCATTAAATAGAGGTAACCCAGAATCATTTGATCACCTCAGTAAAGATTCCAAAATGAAACCATGAACGGAAAAAAGATGATATAAACTGAGAAGAGGAAATCAACTATTTTAAGTTGAATCACTTCAACAGTACCATCTTATGAAAAGATGTTCAATACATATGGGACAGCAGGCATAACCACAGGAAATTGATCAACCCCATTGAACCCAAGTGTAGCCAATCTTAATATAGGCAACAGGGAAAAGAGGTAATCAAGAATCAATTGATCACCTCGGCAAAGTTGCCTTCCAAAATGAAACCATGAACAGAAAAAAGATGCTATAGGCAACTGAGAAAAGAGGAAATCAACAAGCAATTAATCACAACTTGACAAAGTTGCCTTCAAGTTCTTATTCATTACAAGATTATAAGATACTATTACACATTGATGATTTCAAAATCAATCCCTTCAACAATGTATTATTCAGGAAAAAGATGTTCGGAAGATATTGGACAGAGGTAACAACTACATGGAATAGATCAACCCAAATGAGGTAACCAAGAACTCGTTGATTCACTGACAGACTACCTTCAAAGGCTAAACCATATCTGGCAAGATGATATAGGCAACTGAGAAAAGAAGTGAATCAGCTTCTTTAAATTGAATCACTTCAACAATGCACTCTTTATGAAAAAAATATTCAGCCTAAATGAGACCCTTAAAGGAATAACCAGAAGTGATCAAACCACTTTACCAACTTATTTTAATGCCAAACTTAATCTAGGCAACAGGAAAAAGAATAAGAATCATTAAATCACCTCAAACAAAGTTGCCTTACAAAATGAAACCATGAGCGGAAAAAAAGATGATATAGGCAACTGAAAAGAAATCAACTATTTTAAATTGAATCCTTCAACAATGCACTCTTTATGAAAAGATATTGGCATGTAGGACAGCAGGCATATACAGGGAGATTGATCAGACCTCATTGAACTAAGTACAGCCGACTTAATATGACAGCGGGAAAAGAATCAAGAATCAATTGATCACCTCGGCAAAGTTGCCTTCCAAAATGAAACCATAGAAAAAAAAATGCTATAGGCAACTGAGAAAAGAGGAAATCAACAAGCAATTAATCACACCTTGGCAAAGTTGCCTTCAAGTTCTTATTCAAGATACAAGATTCTAAGATACTATTACACATTGATGATTTTAAAATCAATCCCCTCAACAATGTATTATAAAGGAAAAAGATGTTCAGCCGATATTGGACAGAGGTAATAACTACATGGAATAGATCAACCCAAATGAGGTAACCAAGAATCATTTGATCACCTCGGCAAAGTTGCCTTCCAAAATTAAACCATGTACGGCAAAAAGATGATATAGGCAACTGAGAGAAAAGAGTGAATCAGCTATTTTAAATTGAATCACTTCAACAATGCACTCTTTATGAAAAAAATGTTCAGCCTAAATGAGACAGCAGGAATAACCACAGGAAATTGATCAAACCCTTTTAACCCAAGTATAGCCAAACTTAATCTAGGCAACAGGGAAAAGAGGTAATCAAGAATCATTAAATCACCTCGGCAAAGTTGCCTTACAAAATGAAACCATGAACGGAAAAAAGATGATATAGGCAACTGAGAAAAGAGGAAATCAACTATTTTAAATTGAATCACTTCAACAATGCACTCTTTATGAAAAAAGATGTTCAGCCTATATGGGACAGCAGGCATAACCACAGGAAATTGATCAACCCCATTGAACCCAAGTACAGCCAAACTTAATATAGGCAACAGGGAAAAGAGGTAATCAAGAATCAATTGATCACCTCGGCAAAGTTGCCTTCCAAAATGAAACCATGAACAGAAAAAAAAAGCTATAGGCAACTGAGAAAAGAGGAAATCAACAAGCAATTAATCACACCTTGGCAAAGTTGCCTTCAAGTTCTTATTCAAGATACAAGATTCTAAGATACTATTACACATTGATGATTTTAAAATCAATCCCCTCAACAATGTATTATAAAGGAAAAAGATGTTCAGCCGATATTGGACAGAGGTAATAACTACATGGAATAGATCAAAAGTCAACATAATATAGGCAACAGGGAAAGGAGGTAATCAAAAGTCAATTGATCATCTCGGCAAAGTTGCCTTTCAAGCTTCTTCTACAGAAGAAAAATATAAGGTTTCTTGTCCACTGAAAAAATCAAAATATATCCACTTATAAGGATTTTAACAGCCTAAATCAAGATACTTGACCTATATAGGAAAACGTTAGAACCATATGAAATAGACAGACCTGAATGACCTCATGCACAGTCAAGCACAATGTTAGCAACTCAGAAAATAGGAAATTATGATTCAAATATGCTATGTCATACAGGAAATACTTCCATTGCCCCTTAGGAGAGGGAAATTGAGGTAGGAATTACAAAAAGCAATCAAACCAGAATTTAAATTTCAAGGTTTTTGTTGTGGACCATTAATAAGACTTCAATCTACCAATGGCAATGGTAAACTCTCAGCATATAAGCATTAGACATCAGAAAAACCAAAAAGGAAATTCATAAGGAAGATCCCATATAGTTGGGATATGGTCATGCTGAGTGGAGTAGAAGAACATGGCATTTTCCTATCAGAGTAACTATGACAAAAAGCTTCATCTGGATTGTCATCCATAGCTTTTGTGGTAATAGTATTCATCATTTAGAAAAGAAAAAGATTTCATGCCACAATCTAAATATTGTGCTCCCCCTCTCTCCCCAAACCAAAAAACTAATTATAATTCTAAAAAAAAAAGTAAAATAAATACTTTAGATAACATACCAGAGAACTTACATCAAACAAATTAGTAAAATAAACAGCAGCACCTTCACACAAAGTACAAATTGACATAGTACCAGGAAGGACACGTAACAGTAAAAAACAGAGACAAAAATCAAACAAGCATTGGCAATCACTTTCAGATTTTAAGTTTTTCTCATTCTGCAGTAATGATACTTGGCATACATCAACCCAGTTAAACATTGGAACAAAACAAATTACCTAATAAATGGATCAACACATTAAAAAAAATAAAAATACAAGTTCAAGATACTCAGCGGAATTACCTTTCTTCCTGGCCTTACAAGCCTCAAAGCAACTTCAGCAGCAGTATTTGTTGCCGCTAAAACATCAGCTGCTCTACCTGTCACTGGCCCTTCCTGAAGAACATGAGTGTGTGCAACTACTGCAATGAACCCATCTATGTGGCAACCCAAATCACTGCATTTAAACGAAAACAATCAATAAAAGCCCAACATACCGCTTAGATTCAACTTTTAGCATCACAAACATAGATAAACCATACTAAAAAGAAATAGCTTCAACAATGCTTACATTTTTAACATATCACCTTCTTCCAACACTATCTCATCACTGGCAAGGGGAGAAAAATGACAAACAATGTTGTTTACAGAAATGCAAGTTGGAAACGCAACACCCCTCTCAATCTTCTTCTAACATTCTTGTACATATTGCCAGTTTGCCTACATACATAAACAAAACATATAAATTATGACCATATAACAAACCTTGTTTATACAAAAATCAACCCAATGAAAACACAAGAAATCTAAATAAAATTCTTCGGCATGTCTGTAAAAAAATAAACTTAATATAATGTGTATGTAAAACAAGAAAAAAGACTCACTCTCTAATGAAGGAACGCCTCTCGTAAAGGTCAATCTTTGTCTTTGGTCTGCATTCCGACAAGACTAACTGCAAAGCCTCTGCAAATACCTCATTTATTGGCAATTATCAAACCGATCATACCCAAACACAGAGTAATAGGGGAAAAAGAAAAAACATATAAAAAAAACTCTATTTGGTTGGGAGAAAATACAATAAAATAGATCAAAAAATAATTGAACAAAACCATCACTGAACTGAAACCAATATAACCACTTAGTTTAACCTCACGGTGTAAAACACATTAAACTTTAACTTACGAAAAAATTTCCATTCTATCTTTCCTTTTCCCATCAAAATAAACAGCCAGTGAATAAGCACAACTGTGGGAAAAAATCACTACATACAAATGCATATAAGAAAATAATAATAATATATATATATATATATATATATATATATATATATATATATATATATATATATATATATATGAAGAAAGAAGTAACTGTTAGCGATCTCAGCAGCGCTCTTGTATTTGGTGACGACTTCTGGAGAAGTGAGATCCAACTCCTTCTCCTCTCTTTCGTCATCCGACATGTTTCTAGCGTCTGAAAAAAAATCCCAAAAATAATAATAAATAAATAACCAAACAAACACATATCAGTTCCAAATCGCAAGAGTGTTGAAGGACATAAGCGAAGATAATCGAATAGAAAACAAAACTCACTGAGAAGACAGCAATAAGGGTTCAGAAGACGGAGAAGATGCGAATGGCTTCGAAGGAGTGGTGGCTGGAAGAGAGAGAGGTTTTATGTCATACTAGTGGATATTTTTATAGATTATCTATGTATTTTTTTTAGGGTTTTACCTTTACATTTCGATTTTTTTTTTTTTTTTTTAATTTCTATTTTATCGTGTAAACAAAATCTAGAGCACGGTGGAAAAATATATGCTGCGTCCGGTAGTTCTTTTATTGTTTTTAGGTAAAAATGTATTTCCTGTTTTTATTATTTTATTTTTATTTTTCTACATCATTTAAAAGATTATTTTTCTCAGAGAAATTAAAAAAAGGATTATTTAAGGAAGTAATTTTCTATCTTTGAAGAAGAAAATTGCAAAATCATGTCAACCAGAAAATAAAAAAAATAGTATGTTTCTTAATTTTATTTTTTAAAACATGTCATCATTAACTTTTGGGTTCAACTATAAAAAGTTTCTTCTCATTTTAAAATTTTGTCTAAGAAAATACATATCTCAATAAATAAAATTATTATCTAACGATATAAAACTCATTATCATATAAGATCGAGTTTTTTATAACCAAACCCAAATTCTTTTGTTATTACTCCAAATTTGAGACAGTGGAAGATGACATGGCAATGGATGTGTATTGATATAATGAAGATGATGTTTTTGCATAACCATCACATATTCTTCCAAATGGATGTTGGCAATTTTTCAGCGATACCGGCATCGTATCGCGACGCAAAGACCATGGTACTGGGGCCAGAAAGGCCGCCAGCACGTGAGTCACCCAGGCAACATGGGAACATGAGGACAATATGCGTGCCAGTTATCCTTTCCTCTTTGAAGATTTATGACGCCATTTTTGTGACATCAAATATTCATATGACCGTTGTATTACGTAATGGATAGTGTGTATATGTGTGTGAATTGGAGATTTAAATTTTTGGCTGTGTAAGATTGTGAAAAACCCGAAACATGCAAACGATTGATTATCGTCAGCAGCATGCATTTCAGAATCCTAGAATTTTCAGATCTCTGGATGACGACGCTGCCACCATCGAAGCCAGTTCACAAAACCTGTGACGTCGTCAAATCCCTGTAATTTCAAGACAACCCGAATTTCACAAGCCACGTTGCTCGACAAATTATCGATGACACGTGGCAGGTGACCGGTGCCACGCGACACTTGTATCGGAGACACTGCACATAGGGCCAAGGTCATGCCCTTAGATCGCATGAGTCATGGGCAAATGTCATCCACCCTCACGCACGAGCATGAAAGTGTTGAAATTGCAGATTGGTAACACTCATTCAGAAGCTGACCAAGTGTCAAGCAAATTGGTGTTAGGTGTCCTCCACCTATGTCAAACCAACTTGGTGGTTTGAGGAGGGATTCCAAACAATTCGTAGACAAGAGGAGAAGAAAGAAAAGAGAGAAAGAAATAAGAAAAGAAAGGAAGGAAGGAAGGAAGAGGAGGAGGAAAAGCTACAAGACCTCGTGATTGCCGTAGCGGCTTCAAGGATCAAGGACTTGATCCCACACACTACAAGAGGTAGGGACTTTGCCTGTTTGGTTATTTTCCTTACTTAGGGTCATGGATAGGCATTGGTTGAGTTTGGTTGTAACCCTCAATGGAGGAGATTTCGTGTATAGGGTAAATGTTGTGTTTTATGGGAGATGCTGCCCAATTTTTTTTTTCCTTCGACCCCTTAATTGTGTTCTAGCTATAACTTGGTCATAACTCGTCCGAATTAAGTGATTTCAGTTGTTGAGTAAACTAGACTTATAGGAAAACATATCTCCTTAAAATAGGTCTATCCAATTTCCGACTCGACCAAAATGCATGCAAAGTGAAATAGGTTCAGTAATTTTTCTATGCCAGGTTGATCCTGCGGATTGTGTTCCGGCCATAACTTGGCCATCACACATTAGAATTGAATAATTCCAATTTCTGGATAAACTATACTTAGAGGAAAACACATCTCCTTGAAATAGGTCTATCAAATTTCCGACTCCTTTTGACTCAAAAATGCATGCAAAGTGGAGCTAGGTTAAGACAGTTTTCCTATGCTGTGTTGAGATCCTGTGACTGTGTTTTGGCCATAACTTGGCCATCACACATTAGAATTGAATGATTCCAATTTCTGGATAAACTAGACTTTGAGGATAACACGTCTCCTTGAAATAAATCTATCCAATTTCCAACTCCTTTTGACCTTAAAATGCCTGTGTTACTTGAAATGGCATGCTCAAGCACTTCGGTCTTGTTTGAAAATCAGCACTCCATGTTAAAAACAAAGGTTTCCAAACCGTTTCTCCTTGCTTTTAAGTATCGCTTTAAATCATGGATTTTGTGATGTCTCAAGAATTCCTATACTGGGCTATGATGGTACGAGGCTTGAATCTTAAGCCATTGTGAATTGGTGGATTAAAGTGCCATCTCTTGCTAGATGATATGATGACTATATCGTGGTTCCAAACAATCGAGTTATGTGTGTCAGGTTTAACATTGCCATGTTTTGCATATTGCGCCAGGGACTAAGGTGCTATGTCCCAGCCTGGAGATGTGAGCCAAGACCTCTATTTGCCTAATTGATGTTAGGAAATTATGGGAATGTATGTTTCGCATGATGTAATGAATCGAGTGAGTGGGATTCTACGCATGACAACATGTAAATTGGATACGAATCCAAATATATGAACCTGTTGTGTGCATTAGACACGAGGGTCTCATGCACACACCTAGTACAAGGTAAAATGTCCATGTAGAGGTCTTCACACATCGGGCATGAGTTTGAGTGAGTTCGATCGCAAAGTGGCACAATCAGATTGCATCAGGTAATGCATAAAACACCGTGATTACATGGGTGTGTGTACATGGTACTGGCTCAAATCGTGGTTCGTGTCGAATTATGTGGGCTTCGAATGGGACGAATCCAATCGAATCACACAAACATAAACGAAATAAACGACACCACGGGCAGTAAAGAAGAGGATGACCCTCCCTAAAGTGAAAAGCCCAAAACTTGGTTAGGTACAGATCCATCCGTGGAAAACCCGAAAATGCCTGAGGGTGTAAGAGATCCGCGGTGAGACCCCAGAAAGTTTTGTTGCCCAAAAAAACACGAAACGATTAAATAAACATCACATAAACTACGGGTTGTGTGATGGGAGTTGGGACTGACTTGATATTGATTTCCCATTGGCACTTGCATTGGGTGGTGGGTAGGAGGTTGACCCGGTACATGGGGCATGTAGAGTATTGTCTCATACATGCATGTAGTTTTCTCCTTTTTTTTTTTTTCATGATAGACAAAGATGTCCGCATGGATCGGGCTGCTTACGCCACTACGAATGATCATTCGTATGCGCACCTACAAGAGTAGCCTTAGCAGGGGCTTTATTTCGATCGAGCATAGCTTCACCTCGTCTCGACCCCCTTCGTGCACACAGTCACGTGCAGGCAAACGATGCTCCCTAAAGGCCGATAGTTGAGAAGAGGGCCGGGTTGTGGCCTTGATGTATTTGTGTATATGTATAAGAATTGTTACTCGTAATACATATCATGTTTTGTATATTGGAACAACATTTGGTTCTAATACACGTATTTGTACCATATGTGTGAGTGAGGTGCTATAACTCTCGTGTCTTATATACGGACCGTATAAGTTATTTTGTGTATTTATGAATTAAATATGCAAGGATAAGTCTCAGTATACGAGACATGTGAGTGCGATATCAGAATACCCGATTTCCATATACTTTCACAGGTTGACAGGTTGTCGATGAGACCCCTGGGTTTTGAGGCGCCACAGTTCATGTTCCAACTATGTGATTACTTGCTTTCTCTTATCGACCCTACATGTAATTTTTATTCTTTTCTTATAATAGTACATGTAATTTTTTTTTATTTGCTTACCTAATTTAGGTATGATGATTTTTTTCTTTTAATTTTTATGTTTGGTGGTGTTGTATTTTTACCTTTCTTCTTTATTTATTTCCCATGTAATCTATTTTTTCTTTTTTAGATTATGCACATGTACTCTCCCATTTTTCCAATTTATATAATATCTTTTAGTTTTATTTTTATTATTATTATTTTTTTGAAATAATATAATATATTTATTTTGATGATGAATCTCTCCTATTTATATTATCTATTTGAGATATTTCCATGATTTCCTCTGACTTTGTTTGCCTATTTTCTCACCAGTTTACTACTCATTTTTTGTCTATTTATTTTCAAACCTTTTCACTTCTTGCCTATTTATTTTCAAACCTTTACTTTTTATTCATTTATTTTCAATAGCCCTTACCTTTTTTGGAATGTTACGCTTAATTCTACAAAAGTAATTTTAGCAAAGTTGCAATCCTAAAGTTTATATATATATATATATATATATATATATATATATATATGTGGCATTTATATTATTATTATTGCTGTTATAGCGTGCAATTTATTAATTTCTTTAAGATTTTATAAAATCCAATTTCATCTTCTTTGATTTTCAAAACAAATTTTTCTTTTCTAATTTTTTATAAATTAAAAATCCTTTTTAAAAAATTAAAGTCTTTTTTTAAGTCTTAAAAAATCAAAAATCATTTTCTTATTTCAAGAAGTCAAAATTATTTTATTTTAATTGAAAATTTTTTAAAATCATTTTCTTTCTCACTTTTAAAAATTAAAAAAAATAATTTTATTTAATTTATAAAAAATTAAATATATTTTCTTATTTTTAAATCAAATCATTTTTTTAATTTCTAAAAAAATTAAAAACCATTTTCTTTAATCTTGTAGAAATTTAAAATTCATTTTCTTTACATTTCAAAATTTCTCTAAATTTCAAAACTTCAAAAAATTTCTTAAATTCCCCAAATCTATTTTTTCTTTTGCACCAGCTTTCTTTTGCTACTGCTATCTTCATCATTTTCGGACCAAATTGCTTTCGTTCAATCCATAGCTGTTTCTCATATTTGCAGAACGAGTTTTACACCTAAGCACTTCGCGATTTTATCTCAAATTCAGAATTAAAATTTCCTGTTTTCGAGAAACACAAATCTTGCAAGCAAACAAAATCATATAACACAGAAACCTCCTTCCTGGCATGGCAACGAACTTTTATAAGTGAACCTCTTTAACTTTTCTTTGCTAGTTCTGCCTTATAAGATTATTGATTTTTTTTTGTCATTATTAACATGAAATAACTCATTTATATATTTTTTCATCTTTGTCTTTCTCAATAGTTTATTTATTCCAATAATAAATTCTAAGTTTCTTTATTTATATTTTCGTGATTTAGTCACGCTTTACGACATTCGCCCTCTCTTCTACGCGCATACTATTGTCAATGCTTTGGTGTGTTTGAGCATTGAAGCATTTAAGATTACTTGGCTGATTTTGTTATCGTGACCGTAGAATGCTTATTCGTATTTCACGATTTAAATGCCAAGAAATTTATACAATCAGACAATACATTAAATCAATAATTGTCTGTATCCTACAAATATTAATTAATTTCAAGTTGATGTCAAAAAAAGTAATTTCAAGTTATTTTCATTAATGGAATTTTGTTTAATATTTAAAATATTTTAAACTTAGAAGTGATTTTAAGTTATTGCCAACAACAGCATTCTTAAAAAAATTAAATATGTTCTTTTTAATTTATTTTAAAGCTACCTATTTCAATATTTCATATTTAAAATGAATTCTATTAATTAAAAACGTAAAAAAGCTTTAAAATTTATTCTATAAAATAATTAATTTTTAAAATTTTAATTTAATTTTCTAAATTACCAAAAAAGGTCTTTCTAAATTTAAAGACTGAATTTTATGCATGGAAAAGTGTGTGATGGCTTGGAGTATTTGAATTTTACCAATGTTTTAAAAAACCTAATTTGGATTAAACCGAAAAATTATCACTCACTTCGCCCACCTGGCGACCGACACCGACCGCTACTGAACTCATGACGTAATAAATATATTATTTATATTTTATTTAAATTTTCAACATATAATTAATAATTTTAAGATATTATTTATTACTTTTTATATAAATAAAGTATTTTAAAATTTATTTTGAAAATATGTATAATGCTTAAATACAGAATATTGATAAAATAGAATATGGTAAGAGAGGAATAGGTATTTATTTAGAATATATACTCATAACATTTAAAATAATCACAATAACAATACAAATTCAGTAGAGCTGCCCTGTAATTTCCCTTTCATGCTCGAATCCACTAGTCTGGTAGTGATTTGATTTGAAATTTTATTTAGTTACAAGTTTTTTAACCCTACAAGTCCGCTTATTCTGGGAACAAAACGACGCGCTGCTTCACGAAAAGATCAAACGACGCCTTCGCTTAACTTAAAAATAAATAAATAAAATTTATGGAGCGAACCGACCACTAAAAGATTTGACCGCCGACAACCCGCTTCATCCGATTAATTCACAATCACAGATTGACCTGACTCTGCTTTATAAATATTACGGTCAATTAAATTGAACTAACTCTAATTCGATTAAAACATCGATTTTCGTGAATACAATTTCAGAAACCCAATGTAAGATCCTTCATGCAGAAAAAATAATAATAATAAATCTCCATGTAACACCCTATACCCATTTTAGAGTTATTCTTGTCATTTCGAATATCGAATAGAAAAGGGCAAATATAAACCAAAAACTACCAACTTAGTTTCAACCAACAACTAAAATAATATAAATATAATCGTCTGTTAAAAATATATATATAATCTCCAAGTCCATGTTTAAACAAGGATATAAATCAAATATGACCCTAAGTTACTCATATTCTTCCATATCTAAGTATTCAAAAGCAAAGGTCGTGAGTTTTTAGCTCAATAAAAAATTACAAAAATTATAATCATGAAAGAAAAATGGCATATAATACAATTATAATATCTCAAAGGGATATTTAAGAAATAGATGACCCTTCGTTTCCAAAGAGACTAACCAATCAGGAAGGGATTAGTCAATCAAATCGTACTCTAAGGTCAATGACTACCCCATTAACTAGGTTTGTCAATCCTCAAATAATTAAAATAATAGTTTATCCAATCCTCAAAAAATTACATACGGGTCAATGTCTACCTCGCTGACAAAGTGCATAAATTTAGTTACACAATGATAGTTGCCAAAAGTTATTGAGTCTAAGACTCTATTATTGATTGATAAACATCTCAAATCCTATCGTAGTTATCTATAATAGCTTCTAAGGAACAAATTGATTTTCTACTTAAGACATCAATCATAGCATTCATTTCTCTTTGATGGTGTTGAATAATATTTGTAAAACTTGAGAAAATTCAAATTTTTTGAGAAATAATAAAATGGTAAATTTCGTTGTAAATCTAAATTTTTCGATCTCGACGATGAAACTGGGATTTCACCACAAATCGCCCTCACGAAATCTGAAATCTACCACGTCAAATTTCATCGACCCAAACCGTCTAATTTAGCTTTTCAAGATACCTAGAATACGACACTTCAGACTCCATTTGAGCCGACCTTACTCTGCAAGGTCACATGTCACCCGCGTAATCAGTCAAACAAAGAGCTCAAGTGGGACCCATAAGAGACATGTATGAACACACATTTGATTGAAATCAAATGACAGATGAAAGCTGATAGCGGTAACTAAGGAGCCACCTGAACATACGCAAAAAGATTTCCAAACTCGACTTGCATCAAACAATACGGTAGGAAGGAAAGGAGGAAAGAGAAAAAGAGAAGCTTGCAGAGAGAAGCTCCACCTTCTCTCTAGGTTTCTCGACGACCTGGACCACTCGCCTTACGGATCAAGAAGAAAAGTGCTTCCCCGCACAAAGAGTTTCCACTAGATACTGGAAACGAGGAGTTTCGACAAATTCCAAGAGGTAGGTCTTCTCATACTTTGGTTATTTCCTATCTTAAGGGCCGTGTGGTTGTGTCTTGCCCCAAGAGGAACGTTTGGTTGCATTTTGAACCATGGGAAGCTGCCCTAATTTGATCTACGCATTACCCCAACTTTAGGACTGGTTTTTGTATGGGAAATAAAGGGAATTTGTCAGTGTGTCTTTCAGGTAAATTGTAGCCACATCAGTGAACTTGATGTTAGGCTTTCAACTTCCCAACTTGACTTTTATGAAGTCCAAGTTATGGTCCCGTTTAATTCCGAACACCCATGAAGGGTCGATCGGCTAGGTCACCGCTTAGCCGCCAGTGGCTAGCTTCTGCTAGTGGCCGGGTTCAGGCGTGAGGCCTCCAACTCTGGGAGCACTATAACTTCTTCGTCCGAACTCCGTTTAGGGTGTTCTTGGGCTCTATGGAAAGCCCATTGAGTCAAGATTACATACATATGCCTGTGGAGGATAGTGGGTGAACATAACCTGCTGAAATCTATGTTTTTTTCCAGGGCTGCTGGTCGGCTAGGGCTGGCTATTCATCTGTGACCTCCAACTTTGACGACCATAACTTCTTTGTCCGAACTTCGTTTCGGGTGTTCTTGGACCCTATGGAAAGCCCATTGAGTCAAAATTCTAACCATATGCCTGTGGAGGACAATGAGTGAACATAACCTACTGAAATATATGTTATACTAGGGCTGATGGTCTGCATTCATGTGTGACCTCCAACTTCGGACGACCATAACTTCTTCGTCCGAACTCTGTTTCGGGTGTTCTTGGACTTTATGAAAAGACCATTGAGTCAAGATTCCATCCATTTTCATGTGGAGGATAGTGGGTGATCATAACTTTGCTGAATTCTATGTTTTGTACCAAGTGTGTAGTTTTCTTAGTTGTGTCGATGTGAATAGCCGAGTTTTGACATGACCATTGCATGGCATGTCAGAAGCACGTCAGGGTAGGAATCTGCCATGAGTTAGCCTATAGTTGCCAAATGATTACAAATTGTTTAGTCATGGATTGATGGATGCTAATATGCTTGATATGATATATGTATATTTATATATATTGGCATGAAAAATATGGAACTTATATGCTTACGATATATGTTTGCATGGTAATTGACATGAAGTATAACTTATGTAATGGTTCACAGAAGGTGCATCTTACATGTAACATGAGAATTGCAAAGGCATAATTGCATTGCATATGCACTAGAACATCGTGATCGAGTCGGAAAGTGGTGTATTAGTGATGGTAAATTCACCATTCTTGGTGAATGTGTGGTGAGCTTGGAAATGGGACAACGTCCAAGATCGAGACTCACGGTTGTATAAATAGAAAATCACTAATAAATCATATGTGTTGGGTGTAGCAATTTGGGGTAGATCCCCCCTATGGTGAAAGTCCCAAATTCATACGTGGTTAAACATGATCACTGGCTAAACAAGACCGTAAAAATGTCGAATATGGCACTCATCCGGTACTTGAGAACTCCAAACATGCAGCCTCTATAAACACACACATGCATTAAATGAAAATTTAAATGAAAATTTAGGTCGGTCAACGAGTCAAGTCTTCAAAGACACCTATGATCGTCGGTCACACATGTTTAGGCATCAGCAGGGAGTAGGTGAGGACTCGTGATACGTGGATAGGGTGAGTCACGTTCTCACCCATGACATGTAGACATTCGAGTAGGAATATGCATATTTTTACTTGAATGTGTGTGCTCGATCACCGTGATGAACACTTAGGGTGGGCCAGAACCCTGTAGGAGATTATCATCACGGGCTACCACCCCCGCCGCTGGATCCCCTTCGTGCATGTCCAACAGAAGGCCGACTCCGCATAATGATCGAGATATGGGATGAGAGCTTGGACACAACTTTGTTTTCGTTTTTTGCTTGTTTTTCGCCTTGTATTATATCTCTGTTAATCAAAACACGACACCTTTGGTATCAAAGGGATTGTAAAGAGACTATGATAGTCTATCATATATTTTTGTATATCAGGATTTTAAATACGCAGGGTCCTGGCTAGGCAGATACATGTGAATGTGATATTCGAGGCAACCCGAACCACAGTGTTTCGCGGTCGACGGTTGATGTCAACGGACCCCCTGCACCTCGGGGCGCATCTGCATCAGCCAGTAAACATTCAGTGGAGTTCAAAGGTATCCATAAGTATGGTTTTGATACCAGCTTCATACCAGACGAGCATGTGCACACGAAAGTACCTGTGTGGCTTCGAGGGACATGGGGTTTAGCCATGGTCATTATGGTGTGTCCTATATGAGCATCAACCCGATGTCGTGGTTTAGGTATGTGATTACCTAGGCAATACTTCGGATCTGATTAGAACACCGCATATCGTGTTTTATGTGTGCTTTTGGTGCTTTAACATGCCGCGGTGATATGTGTGGTGATTTGTGTGAATAAAATACATGGTAGATTGTATATGGAACACTATTGTGTGGTTAGAAACATAACCTTAGGGGTTCCTGAAAAACAATAATGAACATGAAAATTTCGAAATTGAATCAAACTGTATTAGTGGTTAGCTAATAATCACTAAGAAAAAGTGCACGAATCTGGTTAGTTCATGATGGCTAAGTCTATTAGTATTACGGTACACTACTAGTTAGACTAAGATAGAAATTTAATAACTCACGTCGACATGTGTAGACGGTAAGTCGAGGGCTGGACGAAGGTTCCACGAGGTGTTAGTCACACCACATGTTTTCGATCAAGAGCCTTTGATGTAAGTACACGAGCGCCGCATTCGCACTTGCAGAGGTTAATGCAAATGGGAGTCGTGGAGGCTCAGAGAACCTCAAGAATGGGAGTCAGTGGAGGCTCGGCAACCTCCGTAGGTTCAAGTCACATCACCTCCACGCTCACGGTGGAGAGATTCATGGCGCGCACTACTGTCTGCAGATCGAGAAGATATTGGGAGGCTACGTGAGATTTACCGATGCGAATTAAGATAAGACTAGTCGTGATTCCAAATCAAGGTGAATCCTAAGTATGGTGGATCAAGGTTCCCCAGGACTTGTGAGGCAATGACTGGGGCAGAGTTCCATGAGCTCTTCATGGGCTGGCAAGTATTTTCCCGACCACTACTACATGTAAAGGGCCGTGGAGTTCCTAAAGCCGGGAGGCAGGAGTAATGACAAGATGGAGCATGGCTAAGTTCCAGAGCAGCCCATTTTGTCGATGACTACGTGGGACTACATATGGCCAAGCGTGAGGAAATTTGAGAATGGACTCAAGTCGTTCATTCTAAGATCAGGACCTCCTACAAGACATAAACTCTATGGTTGGGATTCAAGCAGATTATAGAGAGAGATAGAGGATCGCACTTTGAAAGCATCCCGAGATGCGTGCCGGTGGCAAGAGGAAGGAGAGTCGCCTCTTCTAGTTCGGGAAAAAAGGCCAAAGGCTTTTAGTCTCCTCAAGGGTTTCGCAGTCACCATCAAGGCCAAGGTCATGTTGGGGGCTCCTAGTCAGCAGATGACTGGGCTTGTTATTTCGCTTATCAGCTGACATATGAAGGGATTGCCCCTAGAGGCAAGGATCCTGTGGAGCCTTCGGATAACGCAGCCCCGGGCCATCGCGGGATTAAAGCGTGGACATACAGCTTTATTCCTCCACCTCAAGACGGTCGAGGTCCAAAGACGTCCCGTGGTGTTGTAATGAGCACCTTCGCACAAACAGCGTAGAGGCTGTGGCATGGCTCAGGCCGAGGATGCGCCCATAAGCCTGACATCAGGGTTCAAGGCGTGTCTAAGCTTAATACACCATCGACCGAGCCAATGCATCGCAAGCTTCACATGTGGTATGTTTATGTTATCTCTTATAGGCAAGGGTATTATTTCGATCGTGTATCACATTCATTCATCGCCGCATCATGTGTGTGCGTAGAGTCGGGCTCGAGGTTGAGACCTCGAGAAGCCCCTATATGTGAGCCCTCCCCAGTGGACTAGGTGAGTGGATACGAGCATGTCAGGTCATGGTGCCATAGATCTCTCGGGATTCTACTCATAGTGGACCCGAGGTCATGGACATGTCGTAGTTCGACATCATCCTGACGGATCAAGTCAATTACATACCGAGTCAGCATGGATTGTGAGCGTAGGAGGTTGGCAGCCACACACCTGACTCCGCACTCGTGTTACGCTTCAGGCCAAGCACGACAAGCTACTTCATACCGCGGTACGATTCTAGATGGCATGAACAGTTGATGGGTTGGCTATCAAGCCTTACCTCGAGGACGAGGCGAGACAAGAGACTCGATCTCCTCTTGCTAAACCGCGAGCATGGTGATGCGCTCCTGGATGATCTACTCGGAATTGCTCCGTAGAGGGATGTACTTACGTATTAAGTTACACCGGGCACATCGCCCATCTCTACGACCAAGATGTGATTTGGCACAAGTCAGCCGCAGGAACTCAAGGTCCAGATACAGGAGTTGTTGGACAAAGGATTTATTAAGCCGAGCACTTCACCACGGGCGCCTTGCCTGCTTTCATGAAGAAGAAAGACAAGACCCTTCTCGACTACGTGATTGATTATTTGATAAATAATAGTAATACGATCAAGAATCTGATCCCTTACCGAGGATCGATGATTTGTTCGATTAGTCGGTAGGCCGCAGTCTACTCCAAGATAGATCTTCGCACCTGATATCATCAGTTGAGAGTTAGGGAGACTGATATCCCTAAGACAACGTTCAGGACGCGGTATGGGCACTTTGAGTTCACTGTGACGCTCCTTCTGATTAAGAATGCGCTTAGCAAAGCATTCACGGATCTCATGCATAAAATTCCAACCCTATCTAGACTGGCTTCATCATGGTCTCAGATGACATTTTGATATACTCCCACCGAGAGGAACGAGGATCATTCGAGGTCACCAGCCGCTGAGCCATCACCAGACAAGAAGTTCGTGAAGCGCGAAGCTCGCCATCGAGGCGAGATTCGGGGCACGTGGTACTTCCGGGCTTCGTGGATGCCAGTGACCCGAGAAGGTTATACCGTGATGAGTCGGGGACAGCCGACATCGCCTTCGAGATATGCGCTGATCGCGGTATACTATAAGAGGTTCATCGAGGATTTCTCTCGACTAGCAGCACCTATGATGAGACTGACCCGAAAGGAGGTCGAGTTCGAGTGGAATGATCGGTGCGAGAAGTCATTCCAGTAATTGAAGATGAGGCTTACTTCATCTCCTATTCTAATAGTCCCGAGGGGCAAGAGGTACATGTATCATGCGACGCCGGCGCCTGATTGGATGCGTCTCCGATGCACCGGAGGGTAGCTTAAGGCTCCTGCTAGCTTGGAAGAATCATGAGTAGAACTACCCCATACACGACATGGAATTGGCGGCCTTAGTCTTTGCCTTGAAGATTTGGCTTCACTACCTATACGGTGAATAGTTTGAGGAGTATTCGACAACAAAAGTCTGAGGAACATCTTCACTCAGCGGGACCTCAATACGAGGCAACGCATATGGATGGAGTTCTTAGAGGATTATGACTTCACTTTGCATTACCACCCTAGTAAGGCAAATGTGGTGGCTGATGCATTCAGTCGGAAGTCATGGGGAGCATTAGCTAGTATAGCTTCCTGCACTGGCGTATGCCTAGACTACGTGGGTAGTTCGACTACAATATGCCAAAGGTGCCTCGTAGTACTTGGGAGTTTGGTAGCTACGCCGTCCATATTGAGCAAAGTGATTGAGTCCCAAGGGTAGGACGTAGAGATAGTGTCCATCAAGGACCGTATGCTAGGTACAAAGTGCATTTAAGGTCGATCATCCACATATGGTAGTCTTTGCATAAGAGGATTCGGCATGGTTCCAATGACATATCCGAGAGAGGAGATGCTTTGGGGGAGTTCCATTGCTCTCGATTCATTGCGGCATCTGTGGCATCGTAAGATGTATCGCGGATCTTTACCACCAAGATTATTGAACGGATGAAGATATACTGGGACTTTGTTCGACGATGCCTCACGTGTCAAGAAAAGCTAAGGTCGAGCGCCAAAAGCTACGCCAGGCTACTCTAGCCATCGGAGGTGGTCGAAAGGGAAGTGGTGGAGCATGTCACGATGGATTTTGTGATCCACTTGCCAAGGACACCGCGGAGACATGATGCGGTATGGGTGATTGTGGACCAGCTGACGAAGTCGGCACATTTTCTAGCCGTGCGGATGACTTTCACATTCAGAAATTCCACGGCTGTATATATCGAAGAGATCGGTCCTGGCTACATGGAGTGCCGTTGTCCATAATGCCTGGATAGAGATCCCAGATGATGACACACTTTGAAGAGCTCCAAAGGCCATGGGGACATGCGCCTGACGATGAGTATAGAGTTTCATCCCCGTACGCATATCAACTCCTGAGAGGACTATATTGTATTGGAGGACATGCTGTGAGCATGTGTCCTGGATCATAAGGGTAGCTAGGAAGAGCACTTGGCCTTAGTGGAATTCGCCTACAACAATAGTTATCAGGCGAGTATACAAATGACACTCTATGAGGCTTTGTACGGGAGGCCATGTCACCAATGATCTATCGACAGAGCGGGGAGAGCCCCATCACTAGTCCCTGACCGATTAGAGACACCTCCGAGGGGCGTGGGCCTGATACAAGAAAGATCTTCACCGGCCTGAGTTGGCAAAAAGAGCTATGATTAGTGCCCAAAAGTGCTATTTTGAACTTATTTAAGATAGGTTTTGAGTGTTTTTGGTATGACTAATCATATGAATTGAGCCAATTGACATGTGCAGTCCACTTCTAAGACCACCGATTCCGCTTTCGAGTTCGCTTTTGGTAATTTCAGTTTTCGCGAGCCTCAACCAATAACTCCCCAAGTTTGATGTCTTAGTCGGTGCGAATGTTGAGAATTCACTGCGGATTTCATCAACCAAAATGAAGAAATGTCAAAGTGGAAATGATGAAAGGAGATGCGTATAAGAAGCAGAGGCGCAGGAGGCAAACCGATTCGCTATGCATCAAGGAATTCTCGCAAGGATTGCTATAATTTCGAGAACCATAGCCGAAAATTCTCGAATCCCAGCCTAAATTTCGCTATGCACATTTTTTAGCTGCTTAGGCTAAATTCTCTATCATAGCGAAAGTTATCAGGCATAGCTTAAAATTAATTCGCTATGCCTTGCATTTTCGCTATGATAGCGAAATTCACTGCATAGAGAAAATCATTCCCCTGTGTTTTTTATTCCAAACGACCTCGCTTCTTGTTTAATTACCATTTCATTCCCTATTGGAATCATATATTTTAGGCATTTTTGGTATTTCATACACCTGTCAAGTATATAAGCCACCTTATAACTTTTGTAACCCTAACTTTATTTTTATTTCAAGCTTTCCCAGCTTTGGTTTTTAGGTTACATTTTGCTCTCTTCTCTCTCTTCTTCTTCCTATTTTCGTCAAGCAAACACACCCTCGAGGATAGACAACTCATGGACAAGCCAAGCAAGCCCCAAAGCCTTGAAGCAGTGAGGGTTACTAGCTTTGCTTGTTGGTGGTCTGGGCAAAGAAGTCCTCATGCTTTAAATGAAACAAAATGATTTATGGTTCCAAACTTTCCAAACTTAAGTTTAATGCTATTTAATGTCTTTTCTGTTCAAAGGGTATTCTACTTGTAGATGTAATCACATTCTTAGATGTCATTTACTTAAGCTTCATTGAAATGAGGTTAAATGCTATGGTTTTCAACCTGACTGAACATTGAATGCTCAAAGATAGGTTTGAAACTCAAATAGAGTGTTTTGGGTTAGCTCATATAGCTAAACAAAGATCCTGCTGCTGACCATATGTCATTTTGCCCTAATGCAAGGAAATAACCCGAGGACACTTTTAATAACCCCATTTTACTGCTTAGTGACCCAAGCCTTCAAGGTCACCATTTCACACTTCATTTTAAGCCATTTCAGTTAACCAGTGAACAACCAATCTCCCCTGTTTCTACCCAAATCCAAAAATCCAAATAAAAGTCTCACCATTTTCAAACATGATGCTGAATCATTCGTGGATGAAACCCATCCTCGTGTTCTAATTCCTAGACGATCGCTTATATCAAGTAAAGAAATGACTACTAAGGTAGAGAATATGGGAAACAAATATCGTTGATTCCTGATCACCCTACCGTGGCACGAATCAAATCACGCTGTCGATGGTGCCAAAACTACTGATGATGAGTTGATATGTACTTGCATCTACATTGCCAAGTGTCAGACCTTTAATCCTTTTTGAATTTCGTTTGTTTGAACTGCAAGTTTTCTTTACTTAGCATTTATTGCACTATGTTTATTCTTACAATCAGTTTTTAAGTAGCTAACACTGACCCTTTTTGGGCAAGCCTAATTTGTGTTCTTTTGCTAGCGTCTACTTTTGTGGTAATGTGTTTATGCACCACCGGGATAGAGATGTCAGCAGACCGCAGGCGGTTTATATACCAACCGATCAAAGTCATGGAAATCAAACAGGCACAAGTGAATAAATGGACTTCACTGAGGGAACATGGAAAAAAGTCAACAAACAACTTCTATGAACTAACAAAGATACGATCAATGAGGGATCACATACACCTCCTAGAGTTAGTAATTCTTCCCGCATCATACCTCCGCCGAGGATGTAGCAGCCGAGACCCTACCGGTGCCCCCGCTTCTACATTTCATGGTATGGAGAATGAAAATCCATACACCCATATATGGATTTTGAGGAAGTGTGTACAACCTTTAAGGAAGGTACAATTGACATGGATTTGTTGAAGTTGAAGGTATTTCCATCGAATTCAAAGACAAAGCCAAGATATGGCTTTAATTCATTGAAACCAAGAACCATCGTGCTCTACAGAAATAGCGCTGCACTTTTAAAAAAATTCTTCTGCTCACAAGCACTAATAATTTGAAGAGACAAATCTATACTTTGTTTCGTTTCGTGGCCAACTAGGAGGTTCCTACCAATGCCGGGAGAGGTTCACTGAGACCATCAATGGTCGGGCCCACATCATGGTTTCGACACTGGATGCTTGTAAAACCACTCTATGGTGGTATGTCTCCAGCCATGAAGCAACTTTGGAAACAATGCGGTGGAGGAGACTTCCTGAGCAAGCATCCAGATGAAGCCATGGATTTTTGAATTCATGTGGTTGAAATCTTCCAAGGGTTGTGACGGCCAAACCTGTGAGTGTGGAGAAAATGAGGCCTCAAATTCCATCAAAGGAGGAATTTTGCAATCTCTCCTCAAGATATGGAGAGATGAAAGCAAAAATATCAACTCGCTGTGAAGGTGGGAAGAGCTGGAAGGAAAAGACTCCATGAAGTGCGTAGGGCAAAGGATCAAAATCCCGCATGCCAACCCATGACCAATTGCCAACCCACTGGCCCACCTAGAGAACACCGCCCAATTGCTCCTTTAGCGAAGGATTTGATGCCGAGCATGCCAATGCCGCGGGCCAATACAAGCCACAACCCAATGCTCCATATGGTAACACATATAATTCCACCGGGAAGAATCACCCTAACCTCTCCCGAAACCTAATCCCCGCTTTATGCAGCCTCTGTGCCAAACAACAACTTTGGTTCCTCATCTCAACCACAACCATCATCATCCTCCTCTCCCGTTGAATGCTTCATCTTAAACTCGAGTAAGGTGGCAGGGCAATTTGCGGAAGAACAAAAGGATCAACGTACAATTGGCACAAAGAATTGATAATCAGAGGAAAGTACACCGAACAAGAGAATATGGCTTCGAGAGCGTACTTAATCGAAGATTGATAATCTACGTGATTCAATCACCAAGATTAACAATCACTGGAGGCAGAGAGAGGAGATTCTCCCAAACACCGCCAACCAAAAGGAGTCCATGAGATCGGGTTCTTCTAGCAACCCAAGGTCGACGAAGCAAAGGCCATCATCACTTCGAGGAGTGAAGAAATTTGAGCAAACCAGCAGCCCACGGTCAAGAAACCGAGAAAGAAAAAGGAGGTCGAAATGTAAAGGGTACAATCGAAGATCCGAAATAAGAAAACATGCCCCTCCATTTCAAGCATTAAGAAAGGAAAAAATTCCAAACCAAGTCGAATTTTGAGGTAAAGTAACGCATGAAGGTAATATTCCACCGCTTGACATGATTAGGCGGTGTCCCAACTTATGCAAAGTTCTTAAAGGACCAGGCACAACAAGGAAAGGATTAGTGATTGAAAAGAAAGCATTCCTAACCGAGCAAGCCGCATCAAGGCGCAGTAAGACCCCAGTTGAAATACAAAGATCCAGGATCCCCACAATATCACCAACACTGTGGACTCAGATAGACAAAGCACCGTTTAGACTTTGGGCCAGCAGTAAACCTACCGCTGATATCTGGGCATAAGCAGTTAGGTTTAGGGAGCTTAAGCCTACCAACATCACTCTATCATCAGCCGATCGATCTGAAGATTCCTAAGGAATAGTCGAGATGTAAGCAGAAGGTGGACAAATCACTACCCAGCTGGACTCAGTGCTCGGAGCACGAGCCAATAGCAAGTACTCCTAATCATGTGCCAATTATTCTAGGAAGACCATTTCCGCCACTTCCAACGCGAGCAATTAATCGTTTAATGGAGTCATGCAAACACATTCGGGCAACATGACATCGAGCTCAATATTTTCACTCGAGTAATAAGCATAATCTAGTGGAAGATGACAAGCAAGGAGTCATGTAGCCATGACCGATCAAAATGCAGTGGAAACCAAAAGCCCTCAAATTGCAAGCGCACTGTAAACCAAGACGGCAATACGGGAGTCGTCTGCACTGGCCACTCCCTGTAGAGCCGGTCACCAAATCACCAAAGGAGTAAAGGTTCAACAAGAAGGAACCAAGCATGAGGGTCGAAAGCACAAAGCCATCGCCGGTCAAGGAGCTCCTCCTCCTTGACCCTCCATGAGTGAATCGGTGAAATTGAGCTGGTTTGGTCTCCACTGAAACCAAACTGCAGCTCAAATTTTTTTTAGATTTTTTGCTTAGAATTAGTCAATTTTCATATTATGCTATTTTTAGTAACTTCCCGTTTTAGTAACTTTCCTTTTAGTAATCTTATCTTAATTTTTATTTTATTTTATTCTGTAGTTTGTTTTTAAATATTTATTTTTGATTTTTGCTTTTAATTTAGCTCTTTAATTTACTCCAACCAAAATTTCTTGTTGATCATACAGATGGTAGAAAAGAGAATTTCACAACAATGGCGAAATCTCGACTTTTAGTCGCCGACCCTCTACCTCACGCCTATAAAAAAAGAAAGAGGAGGGTGGGGCTCATTTTCATTCTGATTCATTTCTTTCCTCCGCCCCGTCTTGCTCCCCTCCAAGGCCCCGCGACCCTCAGATCCGCAGCCGGTTTCACTCCACTGCCTCCGGCTCCGCGCACGTGTTCCGTGCCTCGCCCAGCCAGCCCATGCCCCCCTCATCCGCGCCTCGAGCCTAGTGACCTGAGCCCTGAGACGTGTCCGAGTGCCCCGAGCCCTGTCCCGCAGCGTTTTCGCCCCCACCGGGGCCACGCCGCGCCGCCGCCGCAGCCCCTGCAGCCATCGCCGCCGAAAGCCCCGGTCCGCCCGTGAGCGCAGCATACCCGCCACTCCTAGCTGTGCCCCTCACCGCCCGCCAAGGCGCCGACCGTTGCATATGTCCGCACTCGAGGTGGTTATCGCTTAAAGCCTGTGGTTAGATTCAAGACGGTAGATGGAGGAGCTGCATTTTAAGAATGCCGGCGCTCATTCTCTGATCGCTCGCAGCTGGGTAATAACCTACATTGGCCCCAGGAGCCATACCTGAGGAGCCTCAGGGATTCCGACGATATCAGACTAGGATGGGACCTCGCCCCTCCCCGGGTGCCCCGTAGACGACGCAGGAGGGGCCCGCCTCTGCGGCCCTGACATCATCCCGGGAGTCCTAGAGATCTCGACCCTAGCCACTCCCCCAATCGGGAGCAAGGGCTCATCACCCCAAATTTTCACCAAATTTCGAGGATCAAAGGCCCCATGTTCATCTGGACCGACATTCCGGAACGATTTACGTAAAGGACTTCCACGGGGAGCCATTCTACGATATACCAGCTTTGACCACCGACCCGCGGTTCAGAGACTCGATGAGGCTGATCACGCAGTATTCCCTTCTACCATTCATGACACCGCGATAGTTCTATTATCCCCGGGTGGTGCTTCAGTTTTACCACTCTATGACTTCCCGGAGTGCCGAAATCGCTGAGTCTCGGCTCAAAGATTGGACGGCCGCTGTGGAGTACTCGAGCCAAGTGACATTTCACCGCTACTTGCCAAAGAAATGGGTAAATTCTCGGAGGATATAGAGATTTCACAGCCATCACAGAGGAGATAACTGCCTGGCTAGAGATACTTCACGGCCGGACCCGTACCTTCCGCAGCAGCCTTCCACCCCGATGCTCCTCAGGGACCACCCGCCTGCACTACCTGCTCCCGCTTGCAACATTATGTTCAACGCAGGAGCCACACTGAGGCCCCAGACCGGATCCTTCAGAGGGATTCTGGTTCACCTCCGAGCTTGTTATGACTTCGCTGCTTCACTTTGAGGAGAAGGTCCACCCAGAAGGGCCCCGCTCGAGCCGGTGTTACCACCGTTGATGATCGCCGAGCCAGTCTCGAGCATCCTGGGTTCCCGAGGAGCCGCACGAGCTGGGAGGATCAGCTGCACTCAGGTCCTGTCCACGGAGCGATCTCTTTACATGCCGATCTCAATTGTTCTCCAGCAGCAGGACCAGGAGGAGATAGTAGAGGAGGTAGCAGAGGACCCACCGAGGGGAGAGGATCCTATTCCTGAGGTGGAGGTAGAGGAGATGAGCCCGCTCCCGACGATCTCCTCCGTCTCCACCTCCACCTCCTTCGCCTCGTACCCCGCCGACACCGGCCGGCCCTTCCTACACAAAGACAAGAGGTCTCCCAGAGCATATTCATATCGCCTAGGAGCTTGTCATTGTTATGGATGCCGGTCATGGCACAGCACACACAGCGTCAGTTGACCAAATGATGTCCCAAACAGCCACTACAGAGTATAGTTCGCCATTTCTCTCTGATCGTCATGAGCCACCTCGGTCTCCCGCCTGAGCCTACATAGACTACTAGGGACTACCACAAAGAAGAAATTTCCTTGGACATGCTAGCAAACACCGCAGCTAGCCTTCAGATTCATCGGAGACATCCACCACCAATTATTTGGGAGTGAGGTGGTCATTATTCCCTTCTCTAACTTTCCTATCCTTACCCAAAGGAGGCATGTTTATACTTTGGTCAGGGAGGAAAGTTAGAGTTAGGAGTGCCTCTATCAAGGATTTGTACCGTTTTTTAGCTTTATCAATCGCTCTACTCATTTTGTATGATTCATGTATTATACTAATAAGAGGTAGTGATACTTTGTTATGTTAAATATTTTAAGCATGTATTAGCCACTTTGGTTATATCAAAAAAGCTTTATAGCATTATTTAATTTTTGTACACTTCTCTTTGCAAATCATTGTGCCTATATTCTGTACTTCTGCATCGCCTTAGTCAAAAATTGAAGCCATGTATCCTACCTAATGTTAGAACAATTCCATGTACGATGTAGTTTTCGTCGATTGAAGTTCCACAGATTCAACCCTTTTACATCCACCTTTAGCTAATCACACAAGCAGCACTCAGATTATACTACACAAAGGAGAAGCTATATACTCCTTTTCCCACTTTGCAAAGCCGCCTAGATTCACTGACGACTCATAATAGGTTTAGACATCTGAATGAAGACCAATGTAGTCTTCCAAATGAAAAAGAAAAGAAGAAAAAGAAGAATAAAAGCCGTGACGCTTTGCCTTGAAACCCGAACACAGTCCAAGGGGTATATGGCGAAAGCCTTTAAAGCCCGATGCCCTAAACCTTAATTGGTTGGGAGTCATCGACTTAGTGTTCGCTTACACGGTAATGGGTGAGCTTTATGAGTCAGAAGCACTGCCATTCAAGTCCAAGTAAGCCTCAGAGCTGTGGTCATGACCTTGGGCTTGACGCCTCTAAACCTTAATTGGCTGGGAGTCGGTGGACCCGTTACACGGACTTTGATGAAGTCGAGTTTTTAGCATTGCACCCTACAATGTAATCAAAGAAAGAAATAAAAGTGTAGCTGGTCCTATTTAGGTTGGTCAACGCCATACGGCAGAGCAGTTTGGGGAGGGAATGGCTTATAACTTATCGCCTGGAACCGGTTACCTTAGGAACAATTAGATTTCGTGGAAGTTCAGCCGATTTCCTTGAACTGATGTTGCCCTAAAACTTGTTCTTATATGGGCATTTGTTCTCATGACGATTTCTCGTGATTATTTTAAATTGTTCATACTAAAGGTAAGTTTTATCTCACACACACTTTCAACAATATACACTTTTGTAAAAGTACAAAGATGCCAACATTCCTTTATTGTTTTAGCATTGCTAAGGGCTAGCAACGTGCCTGGTCAGTGATTATGCCCAAAGTGCTATTTTGAATCCTCTATTTAAGATAGGTTTTGAGTGCTTTTGCGCACTAATCATATGAACTGAGCCAATTGGATATGTGCAGTCCACTTAGTACCACCGATTCCGCTTGAAGTTCGTTGTAATTTCAGGCCATGAAACAAACCACACTCTAAGTTTGATGTCGTGAGCAGGCTAATGTTGAGAATTGCCTGATTTCATCAAACTTCAAAAAATGAAGAAATGTGTCATAATGATGAAAAAGGAGATGCAGAGGCAAAGCAGATAGTAAATCAGATTCAAGTATATCATAAAATTGCGAAGGATTGCTAAAATTTCGCATGATTGCGTAAAATTTCGCAGTCTCATAGCTTAAAATTTTCGCAATCCCAGCGAAATTTTAGCTATGCACATTTTTACGCTAAGCTAGCGAAATTTCGCTATCATAGCGAAAATTTGAATTTCGCTATGCCTTGCATTTTCGCTATGATAGCGAAATTTTGCTATCATAGCGAAATTTTCGCTATGATAGCGAAATTCACTGCATAGCGAAAATCATTCCTCTGTGTTTTTGATTCCAAACGACCTCGTTTTGTTTAATTACCATTTTGTCCCTACTGAATCATATATTTTAGGCATTTTTGGTATTTCACACAATCGGTAAGCCACCTTATAACTTTTGTAACCCTAACTTTATTTTTATTTCAAGCTTTCCCGCAGCTTTGGTTTTTAGGTTACATTTTGCTCTCTTCTCTCTCTTTTTTCTCTCATTTTCGTCGCAAACACACCTCTTGAGGATGGCAACTCAAGGATGCTTCGCTGCTCCCAAAGCCTTAAAGCAGGAGGGTTACGAGCCTGGTTGTCGTGGTCGCGTTGTCCTCATGCTTTAAATGAAACATCGCATTTATATTCCAAACTTTCAAACTTAGCATGAATTCATGATCTAACGCTCTTCTTTGGTCGTTGCATTCTAATGGTGTATGCACTGACATTCTTAGATGTCATTTACGAGCCATTGAAATGAGGGTTAGAATTATGTTTTCAAACTGACTGAACATTGAATGCTCAAGATAGGTTTGAACCTCAAATAGAAGGTTTTAGGTTAGCTTTAGCTAAACAAAGATCCGGTTTTGGCTTGAATTATATGTCATTTGCCTAATGCGAAATAACCCGATAGTGACACTTTAATAACCCTCTATTTTATCAAGCTAGTGACCTAAGCCTTCAAGGTCACTCATTTCACACTTCATTTTAAGCCATATTTCGCGAACCAAAGGAACAAACTTAATCTCCCCTGCTACTCCAAACTAAAAACTAAATAAAAGTCTCACCATTTTCAAACATGATGCGGGACCATTCATGTGGATGAAAACCCATCCCCGTGTTCGACCTTGGGGATCGCTATACTCGCAAAGAGCCTTGACTACTAAGCAGTGAGGGAGGAATATAGGAAACAAATATTGTTGATTCCGGATCACCCAACCGTGGCACGAATCAAGCTACGCCGACGACCTTTAGAGTTTGAGGTGGGTGATCACGACTTCTTGAAGGTGATGCCTAAGAGAGGAGTGGTCAAGTTCGGCAAGTGGGGAAAGCTTTTGCCGAGGTTCATCGGGCCCTTCGAGATACTCGAGAGGGTGGGCACAAGAGCTACCTAAGGTCATTACCACCTAAGATGTCCGGGTGTTCATGAGGTGTTCCAGATTCCATGTCTAAGTATAATTCCTAGATCTAACTCATGCAAAGGATCAGGAAAATTACTACGTATGGACCTTCGAGGGAGGGACCAAAGTGGAGAATCATGATACCCTGGATCGGGTTTCTCAGGATACAAGACCATGCAGCTAGTGAAAGTGTTGTGGCAACACCGAGGAGTAGAGGAGGCAACGTGGGAGCGCGAGGACATGATGCGGGCCACCTACCCTTTCCTCTTGGAGGACGAAGGTACGTGGTTTAGTCGTTTAGTAATTAAATAACTAGTTTACATGCATGAGGATACAGACATCAGACATACATGCTTGAGCGATGTGAATGTGCGTGGAATTTTGGAACGAAATTCTTTTAAGGGGGGAAGAATGTAAAACTCGAGAAAATTCAAATTTTCTGAGAAATGGTAAAACGATAATTTAGGTTAAAAATATGAAAATTTTCTAGATCTCGGATGACGAAATGGACTTCACCGTTGAAATCGTCTCGCAAAATCTAGCTACCACGTTGAATTTCACACAAATCTCAAGACCGTCACTTCACGTTTCAAGACACCAAGAGGTACTGACTTGGCATGTGTTGAGGGCTCCACAAGCAAAGCACGTGTCAAGTGCAGAATCAGTCAAACAAAGAGTTCAAGTGGGACCCATAAGAGACATGTGGCAACACATGATTGGATGGAAATTCCAAGGTAGATGGATAAAGTGATAAGGGTAATCCAAGGAGCCATTGGGGTATGGACATGTGGCCAAAAAGTACTCTCCAAACTTGACTTTAGACCAAACAATATGGTAGGAAGAGGGGAAATGAGTGAAAGAGAAAAAGGGGAGAAAGCTTAGAGAGAGAAGCTCCACCTTCTTTCAAGGTTTCTCGCGACTGACGGTGGTTCCTAAATGAATCAAGAAGAAAAGTGCTTCCTCGCAAAGAGTTTCCTCAGTAGAGATTTGAAACGGGAGTTTCGATAAACCCCAAGAGCAGAGGGTCTTTTCCTACTTTGCTATTTTCATCTTATAATGTGGTGGTTGTGTCTTGCCCCAAGGGGAACGTTTGGTTGCATTTTGAACCATGGGAAGCTGCCTTAGTTTGATCTACGCATTACTTGGACTTTAGGACTGGTTTTTGGGTGGGAAATAAAGGGAATTTGCAGTCCTCGATAATTGTAGCCACATCGTTGGAGCTTGATGTTAGGCTTTGAATTTCCTAAATCGGACTCTATAAATCTGCGTGGTTCTGCTTAATTCGAATAGTCTAAGTGGAAGTGGTCGGCTCTAGCCAGTCGGCTGCCTCCACATTTAAGTCACCACCCGGCTAGCGGCTAGCGGCTAGGGCTAGTCGGCTAGCAGCTAGGGCCAAATAGCTACCGGCTAGGTCAGTCGGCTACCAGCTAGTAGCTAAGTCCAGATTTCATTATCACTAGGCGCCGCTTATGATTAAGGTCAACCCTGGCCATGCTTAGGTCGCCCGTTAGGTTGGGTCTATGTGATAGCTCCAACTCTCTCTGACTATTATAACTTCTTCGTCCGAACTCCGTTTTGGGTGTTCTTGGACTCTATGGAAAGCCCATTGAGTAAATATTCCAGAAATATTCCTGTGGAGGATAGTGGGTGAACATAAACTACTAAAATCTATGTTTTTTTCCAGGGCTACTGGTCAGCTAGGCTGGCTATTCATGCGTGACCTCCAACTTCGGACAACCATAAATTCTTCGTCTGAACTCTGTTTCGGGTGTTCTTAGACTCTATGGAAAGCCCATTGAGTCAATATTATAGCCATATTCCTATGGAGGATAGTGCATGAACATAACCTACTAAAATCTATGTTTTTCCAGGGCTGTTGGTCTATTAGGGCTGGCTATTCATGTGTGACCTCCAACTTCGGACGACCATAACTTCTTCGTCCGAACTCCATTTTGGGTGTTCTTAGACTCTATGAAAATCCCATTGAGTCAAGATTCCATCCATGTTCATGTGGAGGATAGTGGGTGATCATAGCTTTGCTGAATTCTATGTTTTTATTAAGTGTGTGTAGTTTGCTTAGTCAGGTTTATGTGAATAGCCGGTTTGATATGACTATTGCATGTCATGCTGTAGGCCATCAGGTTGCAGGGAATTTCCATGAGTTAGCCTAAGGAAGGTTGCATGACATAAATTGTTTAGTCATGGATTGATGGATTCTAATATGCTTGATATGATATATGTATATTTAAATATATTGGCATGAAAAATATGGAACTTATATGTTTATGATATATGTTTGCATAGTAATTGACATGAAGTATAACTGATGAAAATGGTTCATGTAGTGTGCATCTTACATGTAACATGAGAATTGCAGAGGCATAATTGCATTGTATATGCACTAGAACATCGCGTCGAGTCGGGTGAGGGTGCATAGTGATGGTAAATGCACCATTCTTGGTGAATGTGTGGTGAGCTCGGAAATGGGACAACGTCCAAGATTGAGACTCATGGTTATATAAGTCAAAAATCACTAATAAATCATATGTGTTGGGTGTAGCAATTTGGGGTAGATCCCCCCCCCTCCCCCCATGGTGAAAGTCCCAAATTCATACACGGTTAAACATGATCACTGGCGGTGCAAGACGGTAAAAATGTTGGGAAGGCGTGCGACAATCCTGCGGTGAGAACCCAAAAATATGCAAACCATAAACACACATGCGATTAAATGAAAATTTAAATGAGTATTGGAGGTTGGTCTAATGAGTCAAGTCTTTGGGTGAGACACCCATGATTGGTTTGTCACACATAGGCTTAGGCATTGTGTGAGAGAGTCGGTGAGGACTTAGGACATGGGATAGGGTGAGTCACATTCTCACCCATGACATATAGACATTCGAGTAGGAATGTACATATTTTTACTTGAATGTGTGTGTGTTTGATCACACATGAACACTTAGCGGTGTAACCCTTGTGGGAATTATCATTACCAGTTTTGCTCACCCCATCATGGGATCCACCAGATCTGAGGTCGGTGCGGGCGGTTAACATACGGGACCGCATATGGGATGAGAGTCGGACACGGCTTTGTTTTGTTTTGTTTTTGTCTTGTATTATATTTGTGAGCAGAAACATGTACACCTTTGGTATCAAAGTATAAGAGACTATGCTGATAGTCTATCATATATTTTGTATATTGTGATTTAAATATGAGGATGGGTGTGATATGAGGCGTGTGAATGTGATATTGGGGCACCCGATATCCATAGGTTTTCCACGGGTTGACGGGTTGTCACTTGGGACCCTGGAAGTGGGGCGTCGCTGATATCGTAGAAGTCATCAAATAATTCAATTAGTCTCCTCCGTTTTCTGCATTTAATTCTTTTTAAGAAAACAAGTATTTCTAACTCTTATATGATATGGATATCTTCAAAGTTTCACCACTTGAAAGAATTTTCTTCAATCTTAATTGGCAAAAAATCACTATACTTAATTCCAAATTATAAATGAAGTAACTTCACTAAAAAGTTTCAAAAATCTAAAAGCGTGCATAAGCCATAACTTCCATGTTGCATAAGAACATAGCCATGGAATAGTCAAAGTTGGAGCTACTACCAATCCACTCTTCAACTTTAAGAAGCCATACTCATAGTCATTATACATCTCAAACTTAATTCTTTTGTATGTCAAACTATCCAAAAGGAATGATGATCTTAGAGAATCAATTAGTAAACTATTTTTTTTAGAAATCAATATGTCCCGAGAACTTCAGACTTCTCTTATAGTATCAGACCCTTTCAAATCTCAAATTGCTTTCATTACTCATAAGTCGAAAGGTCTTAAGAGCATTTCGAGACAAAGAACTAACTTGCAAAACAAAAGCCATATGCAACAATCTAATCATGCGGTTTTTCCTCAAGGGTAAATCAAGCTAACTAGGAATATGAGAAGTCATCCTTTTCCCAAGACAATCAACAAAGATATGGTATAAAAGCTAACTAATTCATCTTCAAAGTCACATCAAAATTCTAAAGACCAATGAGTACTTAGCCCACTCACATATTCTCATTACCAATTACCACAAAGTAACTTCTAACCATTATATTTTCGGTAATTCCATGTTCTATAGAAGTAGCAAAAATCAAATCCAAATTCATATCGGTAGTTCTTTATTCCCAATCAAAATAGGGTAACCTTAAGAACTTGTATGGCTGAGAGATATTTCTAATTAGTGTAGAAATACATAAATCAACTCCAATTACCCAACAAATAAAACTAACAGATGAACTCGATCTAGAAGGAACTAAACTTCATTAAACAAAAGATCTTCTTTCTAGATATAATCTAAACCTACACTTAAATAAAAAGTCTATTGGATCCTATCCTATTGCTCAGATACCTTTTTGTTACACCCCATACCCTATGCTAAGGGTATTCTTGTCATTTTGAATGTCGAATAGAAATGAAAACTATAAATAAATACTAAATCAACATCCTAGAAATCATATATTCTCCCTTAACCAAATATAATGCCATTTTTTCAAAGTTCAAATTCCAAAGCTCCACACTAGTGGCAGATCACCAACTCAGTTTGAACCATCAACTAAAAGAACATAAATATAATTCCAAGTCAACATGTTTAAACAAGGACATTGAAATCAAACATAAGCCAAACAACCAGGACTCACTAAAACATCAACAGTATTTGATCAATATGTTCCTTATGTGGTGTTCTACCCCTCTATAAAATTTCATGATGATTTGAGCTTTGTGCGATGACTGGTGACGATTATGGTTTCTAACTTCTGGTGATGCATGTAGCGTCAGATTTGGACAAATTTTGGCCAGTTGGTTCTCTCATGTGGTGATCTACCTTTAATGCAAAATTTCATGATGATTTGAGTTGTGTACGGTTTTTGACCACGATTTTGGTGCTCGGCTTATGAAGAGGACCAGTTAGGGTTTTGTGTTTTAGGGCTTAAAAACCCTAGAAACCAATTCTAACTTCGCCAAATTCAAAGAATTTCAAGACTTGATGGAAAGGTGGATTATACGGGTCAGATATCAAGTTAGGGTTCTTGGCCCTATTGGCCTTGTAATTTTCTTTGTCAAGGAAACCATGGATTAAGGACCCATTATTTATTCTTTGTTTACAATTGTTTTATATAGATATAACATGTGATGTATGCTTGTCATGCCATTTAGAATAGGTGGTGCCATATAATTTCATCATTTGATATATACATGAGCATAATGATATTTGTTTTGTCTAGATAATATTGTTATGGAATATTTAGTTGAATTAATGTAAAATATTGAATGGGTGAATGTTAAAATTAATTTAATTAATTTGAAACAGGTGGACTCCATTAAGGATTGTATAATAAAATGATTATGTGATGCCCTAACGGATAAACACGATAAGATTTTATGGGATTGGATCTAAAATAATTTCAAAATTTTAATGAGATTGTATAGTCCAACGTTGACAACACTCATATATTAAATACAATTTTGAAATTAAATTAATGGTTATAACATTCAATTTTAGTAATGTAATGTCCTGAAAATATTCTAACAATTTTATAACATGTTCAGGGTGTAAAATAAATTAAATTATATTTTTTCCGGCGTTTAAATGGCTAAAGATGAAAAATGATAAAAACCAGGAAATTTTACAGGACCCAAATAAATTTGGTAAAAATGTCAAATGAGGACCTAAGGGTCATAAATGAGGAGTGTAAGTGTTAAAATGAAAATGAAATGAAATGAAGTGAAAATGAGGAGTTAAAATGAGAAAAATGGGAAATAGGAATTTATGACAAGCCAAACAAGGCCTTAGGAAAAACTTAAGGCTTAAGACCAAATTTGGTCTAGTAAATGCCATTTTCTCACATTTAGCAAAAAGAGAGAGAGAGAGAAAGAGAGCTAGGGCTTGGTTGAGAGAAGAAGAGAAGGAGTTGTTATTTCTTCTCCATAAGATCAAGAGTTTAAGTGATCAAGAAGAAGAAGGAAGAAGAAAGAAGAGAAAGGAAGAGATTAAAGGTATGAAAACCAAACCCTAACTTTTCTTTTCTTGTGTTGGGTCGATGAAAACCCCAAAATTTTTGGATGAAGTGTTTGTATTGGTTGTAAACAAGTTTTGGGGGTTTCTCTAAGTTGTGTTTGGTTGTTTTGATTGGTTTGGATTGGTTTTGAGAAATTTTTGTATAAGGGAAATGGTGAGGTTTCAAAAGAGTTGCTGTCATTTTTTTTTCAAAAATCCTTTTCTTGTTTTGGTTATAGGTTAAGTTATAATCATCAAAAGGGAGTGATTCTAATTTTTAAAGAACCATAAGAGATAGAGCTACAAATGTATAGAAGGGACCAAGAGCAAATTGTAGCTCTAAGGCTCCCGAATATGGGTTTAAAGGTGAGTTTCGGGTAGCTCACGGGTATGCTTTGTTTTGGGTGTAGTTGTGGTGTTTTGGCCATAAGTTGAGTTTCACTCATCCAAATTGAGTGATTTAAAATTTTAGGTAAACTAGACTTCTAGAGGAATAATTTAGTTGAAGGAAGTATATGCAAATTGTAAACCCAAAGTGCCCAGAAATCTGTCAAAGTGGAGCTATGTGCAAGAACAATCTGATTTTGCTTTGCAAATTAGAGTAGTCTGGATGTAAAATGTAATAACTTGAGTTTTGGTGATCCAAATTGGATGCTTCTAATTGGAGAAGAAACATTATAACCATAGCTTCAAATGAGTAGAAGAAACTATTATCAATTTATGGAGTTAAGACCCCTGAAATCGAGAATAATAGTAGGTAACCGAGTGAGTTGGGCATACTGACTAGTTTGGCATTAAAATGTCATAACTTGAGTTTGGATGATCCAAATGAGATGATTCCAATTCCTACTAAAAATAAACTCATAGAGCTATAATTTTATTGAAGGAAGCATGGGCAAAATATGGCTCATGTGTCCCCAGAAATTTTTTCAAGTGAAGGTGTATTGGGTAGACATTAACCCTAACCAAAAATCCTAGAATGCACAACTAATTTTTCTTTCTTGGGTTGTTATTTAATTGTGACATATTTTTGATGGATTAGAGGTTGGTGATGAGGAAGCTTGACCCAAGAACTGGATTATGATGATAGGAATCGAAGAGCGACAACCTTTTTGAGTTTGTTCTTCAATATCTCTTTTGTTTCAAATTTGTGAAAGTTTAATCTACATTATTCTTTCATTGTTTCAAAATTGATTGTGAAAAATTATGAAATATTGCAATGATTTATGATAAATTGCATATTGATTTGTTTTAAATTGATTTGAGACAACCGATTGCGAAATAAATTGCATATGAAAATTTGCATGAGTGTTGAAAAATAAATTATTATCAAATGTATATACACTATTGTAAATTGTATTTAGGTGATTTGAAGGCCCTTAAAGAATGTTAGCAGATTAAATTCGAGTTAGGATATATTGATATACCAATAAGGGGTCAAATTAAGCGATGCTGCTTGAATGTAATGAAGTGTCACTTCAATCCGTAGCCCAACGGGATAGTTACATCAGTGTTCACGAAATTGATTTTAATAATCGTCGGCGAGTCGACGGGACGTGCGTGTTATAAAACCATTTTTATCTTGGCTTTAACCCAGTGGGCTAGTGCGGAAGTGATTAAGTTATCACTTGTATAGAAAGTATAGGTTAAATTTGATAAAGGCAAAATGATAATAAGATTGAAAGAAAGAATCATGATTTGTGATTTGAATGATTTAGTGCATATAAAGAGTACATAACTTGGGAAATGACCCGATGAATTGTAATTGAATGTAAATAAGAATGAATATATATATATATATATATATATATATATATATATATATATATATATATATATATATATATATATATATATATATATGATTGTATTACATTAGTCATTGGAAAAATGTACAAAAACATTGTTTTATAAACATTGCATGAATTGATTTAAACTAAAATGAAGAGAGAATTGTATAGAACCACTAAGCATGAAAATGCTTAGTGTTATTTGTCATCAGCGCGGTATAAGAGTGAACATGTACGAGGACAAGGCAGCGAAGATTTAAGTCAACATCAAAGTTTGTGATTATGATAAAGATCGACCATGCATTTATGAAATGGATTTGATCATCTTGTATAAACTACGATTTTATTTTGTAAATGTTTTGATATTGAAAACTCATTATATTTTGTAAATGATCTGATTGAAAGGCGAATAATTCCATATTGACACAAATGTGGGGATTTATCCAAAATGATGGGCTACATAAATGTTTTGATGCATATTATATATACACAATATCTGAAAAAAAGAAAAAAAAAAAAACGTATTTGTATTCGTATCGGTAGCGTTGGACTTTACATTTATTTTGGTATTAGAGCTACAGTTAAATTGTTAGAAGAAAAGGGGTGTTACATATTATTTTGGTATCAGAGCACAAGTAGCATAGAGCTACGGTATTGAAAACGTATTTGTATTGATGTTTGAATATATCTTAAAAGTAAAAGTATTGGTAGTGCAATGGACGCTACAAGTAACATTAATATCTAGATAATAATACTATTGAAAACCTAATAAATTAATGTAAAATAATTGAATGGGTGAAGGTTAAAATTAATTTAATTAATTTGAAACCCATGGGCTCCATGAAGGGTCCAATTAATAAAATGGTTACGTGATGCCCCAACTGATAAACATGACTGGATTTTATTGGATTAGATCCAAAATAATTTCAAAACTTTAATGAGGTCGTATGACCCAATATCGACAACACTTGGATATTAAAGATAATTTTGGAATTAAATTAATGGTTATTACATTCAATTTTAGTAACATTAATAATCCTCCCAACGAGGCTCTGTTAGTGTTATTGAAAGCCCAAAGTTTATTGAAACAAGTTTTGATTGATACATGTTTGTGTTATCTGAGAAAGTTCTAGATCTAATTTCCCATGGTTAGTGACTTGTTGGTTCATGTCTAGGAAAGTCCTATCACAAGGGCGATAAGAACCTAAGGTAAAAAGTTTTTCAGAGGGACCACTATGACCCCACGATTTACCTAGGGACTTTCCTAGTGTATTAACATCGAAACTCACTACTGTCATGGGTTACTATTCGAGTTTCCGAGGAGCTGACTTGGTAGGATACTTTTCGTATCATGGTCAAAATATTAGTTTGTTATAAATATCTTGCCCAATGTAAGTGTTTATAATGGAAACTAGGATATCGTTGTAATAAATAAACTTATTGGTATATTTATTGATTGTGTATTTTTGTTTGTTTATTTCAGAAAATGACATCCTTTAATCCTCTAGCTACAAATTTGAGTCAAAAACCTTTGGATGGAAGTAATTACAACTGGAAAACCAATCTTTACATTGTCTTGATTTTGAGAATCAAATTTATTACAACAACTACGAAACGAGGAGTCCACTGCGTCTTTAGAAACTAAGGAAGAAATTTGCAAATTAGCAATGGCGAATCTGACTATTTCATTTATTATATTCTTGCCATTGTTTTAAATTTATATCTGGAAGCAAATTAACGATCTAGAGTGTGTATCGGACATGGTTTAAACTCTAGATGGGATGTTTGCTAAAAGTATCAGTACTATTAGACAAGTAGTCATAGGGGCACTATTGAGCACTCGCATGGTTGGAGGAAGTGTGCGAGACCATTGTTTAAAGATGATAGGGCACATTAGTATTGCAGAAGTAATTGGGGCTAAGCTGGAATAAGAAATGAAGGTTCACATAATCTTGGAATCTTTTCTGATAAGCCCCAGTCGATTCGAATGAACTCTGACGCTTGAAAAAAGCGAAGCTTACTCATGTTGATTTGATGCACGGAAAAATTAAGAAGTGATGAAAGGTCTCCTCGTAGAAGCAGGAAGTGTTTATCATGCTACAAGAAAGTTCCTCAAAACCTAAAGGAAACCCGATGGTGGAAAAGGAACAAAAAGCGATAGGAAGCAGGGGACCATCTATCAAACCAATTTGCAATGAAAAGGTGAAAGGCAAAGTCTTTGAGTCACGAGATAGGAAGGTCATTGGAAGGAAGAGTTACCTAAACAAAGGTATGGGTAGTCTAAAATGTTCTTGAGGCTTCTTTAGTGGAGAATTGCAATGATAAATGGATCATTGATTCAAGAGCCACTAACCATGTTTACTCTTCCAGTGGATTCAAATAAGCAACCTCTCATTAAGGACAAAGGAACAAATTGGGAAATGAAGAATATGTTTCCGTAGTGGCAATAGGACTAGTGGAGTTGTGTTTTTAAAACTTTATGTTTATTAGACTGTTTATTTATTCTGAATTTTAAGAGAAATTTATTTTATGTTAGTTGTTTAGTTGAACAAGGTTTAATAGCGCAGTTTAATTCCTAAGTTTCAATAAAAAGTAATAATACTTTTATTTGCTTCGAAATATTGATGAATGATCTGTATTTCTTAACTCATTTGTCTTATAGTATTAATGTCATTGAACATATTGATGATGAGCAACTTCCCTTATTTAAGAAAATGAAGGTTTCAAATGAAACCTATTTATGACACTTGCGATTAGATCATATTAATCATAACAGAATTCACAGTATGGTTAAAAGTGGAATTTTAAAAATTCCTTGATCTTTGAACCTATTGAAGAATGAAACGGATTTTCAAGGGTGTTCTTGTGGTTTACTACATCCAGGACATATTATAACTAGAAGAATTATCTAAAGGCATGAAATAATATGCAAAAGGTAGAATAAAGATTCTGATAAAGATTGCCTTCTAGATCGAAAGTTGTCTTCTAGACACGAGAATTTCGTGCGTCCTAAAATAAGAACACTAGTGAGTGTTTTCCATTTTGAACTTTATTTCCCATGTAGATAATCATGATCCCTGGCGGGATTTCATGTTGTGATTATCATTGTAGTTAAACGTGATCCTTGGTGATTAAATCTTTGAAATTATCTACTTTACTCTCGCTCCTCATGAGCTAGAGATTAGGTAACTAGTGCACTACTAGCTTGGATCGGAAGACTTGAAAAGGGTTCTTAGGTAATCCCTTTGTGAAAACATCATTAATTTGTGGAGATTATGGGATAAAACGTGTAACAAGAACTCCATTGGCAAGGAGGTTCATAAATTGGAATACCTATATCATGAAGAAGAAAAGTAAGCCAAGTTATTTTGCGGTACAGATGCCCAGCCTGGCCAGATGTTCAGCCTGGCCCCGGATCCGGCGTGGTTGTCTTAGAGGACCAAGAAATACAATTGGCTCCGGAAAAAATAGTGCGAGTGGCACTTCTTGTGTTCATGCAACCTACCCAAATTAGCATCACAAAAACTAGTAAGACGAAGTGAGCTTTGTTTAAGAAATCTGATTTTGTAGTCAATTGTTCCCTTCAAATATCTTAGTATGTGTTTGATAGCTTTCAAATCGGATTCAGTGGGAGCTTGGAAGTGTTGGCAAGCCTTATGGACGGAATGCACAATATCAGGCCTTGTAAAGGTTAGATATTGAAGGGATACAACAATTTGCCTACATTGTCTAGGATCAATAGGTCGTTCATCAGATGAAGTAATGGTAGACTTGAGAGCCATGGGTGTGGAAATAGAAGTGCACTCCATCATTTTTGTATGCTCCAAACGATCTTTAATGTATTTTGATTGAGATACAAACAGCCCATCACGAATGTATTGACGTCCAATCCTAAAAAAAAATGTAGAGGTCCCAAGTCTTTGAGAGAAAATTCTGCACTCAAGGTATTAATGAGGTTACTGATGAGTGTAAAACTCATCTATTTTTGAGTTCATGTCACATCCTATTTATCGCATTTTATATCCATATTCATAAAAAACTCATAACATTTCCTCTAAACTTGGTTTTGCAGGATTTTTTATGGGAAGCAAGTGATTTAGTAAGAAAAGATGCAAAATGTTTCCAAAAAAGAGTTATGGGATGTCTCACAACATAATTTAGGAATGAATTTTTATATATCTGTGGAGTATCGAATGGTTCGACTCGAAAACAAATGGTTGCATTCTACACATTAGAAGGAAAACAAGGCACCTCCATGCGTCAAATCACGGAGTTAAAATGAAAGTTGTAAGCGCCGACAAGTTGGAGAAGAAAAACTAGATGCTGAGTAAAAATAAATGTCGTGACATTTCCAGATTATGTCGCAACAAAGCCAACGACAAAGCCAAAAACTTTGTCGCGACAAAGTTGTATTATGTCTCGACAAAGCTAGAAGACAAACTTTGTCGCAACAAAGTTTTATTATGTCGTGACAAATTCAAAGACAAGCCAAAGACAAACTTTGTCGCGATAAAGTTTTATTATGTTGGACATAGCCAAAGACAAAATTTGTCACGCCCCGAATCTAGGTCCGATCCGATTAGGCGGTTAAGCTAGAGTTCGAGTGTGAATCACATCTTTGGGACTCTTTACATTTTTTTATTTTTTATTTTATAACAAAATCAAAATCATATACATATCAAAGAACTACCACGAGTGGTGTCCATCAAAATCCTATACACATATATCGAGTCCATTTACAAATACATTGTACTTTTACATTTACAATAGAGCGCGAGGAACCTGCATGTGGTAGACCCACTAGTGCTGGCCCAGCCGGTATCTGGAAGTTTTGGACGTCTCTCTGTACTGCCGGATTAAAAACCCGTGCTAAGCTTTGCGGCTTAGTGAGAGCATATGTCTTATGCATATAGACATTTAAAAGCATAAAATAATACTTGAGGATATCAGATTTTCAATACGTTAAGTATAGTAGGCTTATCGATTACTTTATCTTTATAGCAGGACTTATGCTTATTGGATCTCCCATGATTCTGAGCTTAATACCGTCACGTACTCTGGGCTTATCTTTGGTGCCATTGTCTTATACTTACTTAGAGACTTACCGCCTGCGGACTTATTCTTGTTAGTAGGACACATACTTATATAGATTTCTCGTATGTGATGTTGAACTTTATACATATGTCACTTAGAGACGGAGGTGCTTATCCACATACTCATTTCTATCACAGCTTATCTTGTTCGGATCTCCATTAGGAGATACAGAGCTTATCTGCCTTTCTTGAGGTGCAGTGGAGTCTTGCAGGGACTCATCTTGTGTAGTGGTGCCAATTGTATACTCATACTTCTATCTCTATTATACCTTGTTCGGATCTCCATGGAGTTCTGAGCTTAATACTTATACGAGAGGTACCCTTAGGTACTACAAGGCTTATACTTATACCATAGGGCTTATACTTATATTACAGAGTTTACACTTGTTGGTGCGTGATCTTCTGAGAGGGTCAGTCTGGGGCGATATGTTGGTATTCTTGGAACTTATTCTTATATGGGAGTACCCAAGTACTACTTGTTCAAATATCCCAAAGGACACATACTTATGTATATCAGAAGCTTATATTTATTTAAAAATTGCCAGTAGGTACTACTAACCTCTCATACGAGGAGTGCTCAGGTAGGTAATATAATTTGTCATATCAAGGCTTATACGGAAGTACAGTGGGTACTACAAAAGTCAATGGACCACCAGGTGCAGTAGGTACTACAGAACTTATACTTATTCTTGTAATTCGGATCTTATTCTTGTATTACGGAGCATATACTTGTCTTACGGATCTTATACTTGTCTTACATAGCATATACTTATCTTACGGATCTTATACTTGTATTACGGATACGGAAGTACCCATAAGTACTACAGAGATTTTACTTGTACAAAAGTACTCGTAGGTTCTATACAGATTCATTATACGGGAGTACCCGTAGGTACCACTGGACTTATACTTATATTACGAAACTTATACTTGTTTTTCACAGATGCAGTACACGTGGGTACTCTGAGATTTTGCTTGTGCGAGTACGTGGGTACTCTGGAGCGGAATCTGAAGTGCTTGTGGGTACGATTTTAAGATCTTTACCATATTCATTCTTTACTCTTATTCTTTATTAGGAGTCTTATCATATAGCTGTTTGACCTCTTATGGAATGATCATGAAATGAGTAGGACCACGACATAATAAGTACCCAGAGGTACAATACGATCTTGGTCTTGAGTAGCCTCGCGAAGTCTTAGGAAGCTAACTGAGCAGTCTTAGTAGCACTTAATCGGGATACCGAAGTCTTGAGCAGAGGTGTCGTAGCACTAGCAGGAGTGCGAAGCACCAATCGGAGGCGTCCACTCATTCATTCTTTGGTCTAGGTAGTCATATGATCCTTATGTCTTTGAACTCGCAATGTATCTTAATCACATTAAAGTGTTCATGACATGTACTTTTGTAGCGAGACCCCAAGCCCGGATTCGACCCGAATGGCGAGTCCGAACCAGGCTCCCGGGGCCATACGGTTTATTTCTTTTATTTTTTCCATATTTATTAAATTTTAGTTTTTCAAAATGTCGTGACCGAATCCCCGGTCAGACGGAGCCGGAATGGCCAGTTCGAGCGGAGCCGGTTTACTCCAGGCATTTTATTTGTCTATCACAAACATTTTATTAATTCGTTTAGTTCTTAGACGGTTTCAGTTTAGGCAGAAGTAAATCATTTACAAATTCATGCAATTCGGAAGGCCCATAAACATTTAACAAAATACATTTACAAAGAAGGCATTCATGCCTTTTCAAAATGATATACAAAATTCAATGTTCAAAGTTTAACTCTTTTGTTTACAAAATACCACTTGTTCAAAAGAGATGATATGCAAATTACGGAGTATATACTTATACGCCGTACTCTCTCTATGACTCTGTGCTGCGTGATCTTGGCCTTCTTTTTCTTTGCTTACTCGATATCTGCGCATAGATAAAAAATATACATTAAGTATTTTCATGCTTAGTGGTTCTATACAGTTCTATTTCAATATTCAAATTTAACTTAACATGCATTTAACATCAAACCATGTCTATTATATCAACATATACTCCTTGCTAATCAAATGCGCATGCTTTTCGTTTTTTCAAGTAATTTATCATATAATAACATGCATTTTCAATGCAATAATTCAATTCACAATTCAATTTATGAGATTTACGCATATACATGAAAATCCCATTACACTCGTCAATGTTGGCTATTTCACCTTGACTATTCAATTCACATATCTGGCGGATTCCGTTTGATGAATGCCGCCCTTATTATCATTCGGTAATGTGCCTATACATTTAACAATTCGATCTCCAAATCCACGGCGGATGCCGTTTGGTGCATCGAGCCGTGGTATCACTTAGCCGGTCTCCCATCGCGAGCGGATGCGTTTGGTGCATCCGACATGAGTATCGCTTAAATACCATACGCCATCGCAGCGGATGCCGATTGGGTGCATCAGCCAAATTAGGACATTTCTTCATGCCATACGCCATCGCCCAGCGGATGCCGATTAGTGCATCCAGCGAAGTGGACATTGGATAATTTGGGGTGCCTTCGTGGCCGGATGCCGGTGGTGCATCGTCGGGCGGTTCGTCGATATCATTCAATTCCACATTTATAGCGGATTCCGTTTGATGAATCCCGTCCTTATCACCATTCACATTTATTCGGTTTTCAATTATCACATTTCAATTTCATATTCACTTTCGTATTATATTTTCAAAGATATACTCAATCTATGTACTTATTCCATATATTCATTCATTTACTCATTTCATAGTTACTTGGTAACTACCAAAATACTTGAAATAAGAATAGAGTCGGAGAACAAACCGAGAAGGTATGAATCTGGCTTCCTTCTCTTCGATCTCGGTCTAGGTTAAATGATCAACGTCCTAGTCGATAACATTCACGCGCTCTTAGTGGATAAACAATTTCTAAACAATTTTTAGTGAATTACAAATTTATTTTTTGTTAAAAGTCTTGGGTTAAGACACTAAGTGCGCAGAAGGCAGGTCAACCAGCCAGGCGACGAGGTTCGTGCATTTTTCACCTTTCAGACCTTAATTGAACCCGGGTAATCATTTCTTAGGGTCCACTAGACAGCCGATTTATACGAATCTTTGGACTTAACGAGCGAGAAACATGCAAAATGGAACAACCTTTGGAACAACTGTCTGGAGTGCCACCCTTAACTTTGTGCAGTGCAGGTTACCCTCTACACAACTGTACGTTACACCTTGGCACATGCCGTGCAGATTTACATACATGCCGTGCAGCTCAGCACTGTACCCGGTACACCTACGGAGTTTTGCCCGAAATGTTCGATTTTTTGGCATTTCACTCATTTTCATCCACCAATCTTCTCAATTAGTCCCATATCAAAAAATCCACCATGGAATCTACGAAACAACTCGAGAAAGGTGGTTTTAGACTCCAATAAAAATCCATTTCCTCATGTTAGGGCTTTTTCCCCAAAATCAAAATCATAAATGAGGAAGTTAGGGTTTGATTTTTCTTACCTTATCTCTTCAAATCTCCTCTTGTATGTTGTTTGGCCTCTTAGGAGCAAGAAGTGGGGAAAGGATCACACCAAAGCTTGATCTTTTGGAAACCACAACCCTTCTGCTTTTTCTCTATCCTCACTCTCCAAGCGGGATGAAACCGAAAAGTAGGCCTAAGACTTCACATTTTTGAGGTCTTTATAGAATCCACTTAAGTGTAAGGCCATGTTTGGCCTTCCACCCCTATTCAAATTCTCATTTTTCCAATTTTTGTCTTAATCACTTATTCCTCATAAGGCTTGTTTGGCCACCAAATAGAATCGATTTTCCATTTTGACATTCACTCTTTATTTTACTTTCCTTATCATTTATCATTTTATTTTCCCATTAACATTTAAGCTATCATTTGACCCTTAGGTCCTTATTTCACAATTTCCACATTTTCCCTTTTTCATAGGTTTTATTTCTAGAGGTTCAATCATTTCTCAATTTAGCATATAATATTCAATCATATGCCCACACTTTAAATTTACTTTTCACAATTATCAAATTAGGAAAAGCGATTTGTACAATTCATACCTAGAATATATACTAAAATTATTATAAAAAATTCTAGGGTATTTTGGGCGTCTGACTTTCATGTTCATGTTCATGTTTTGATTCGTTTCATATTTCATATCATATTCATGTTGCATGAACACGGCTATACATTTTGCATTTCTGTATTTTCACATTCTTATTATAGCATTTCATGCGCTACGAGTATGATGCCTATGTATTCACATATCATTCATGTATTCTTGTCCCTCTATGAATCTATTTTACTTAGAAATTCGAATCATTTCAATTGGATCATCCAAACTAAAGTTATGGCATTTTCATGCCAAACTAGTCAATTTACCGATATTACACTAGGGATAGTTTGTAATACTCATTTTTCAGGAGGCTTAACTTCATACCTGACCCTGGTTCTTTGTATTCATTTGAAGCTAAGGTGCTAAGGGTTCATTTCCAACTGGAATCACCCAAATGGACACGAAACTCGAGTTATGTCCTAACCAGCAGGTACTCTATGATCTAAAGCGCAGACGAAATTTGCTTAAACATAGCCCCAATTTGAGTGAATTTTTGGGCCACATAGAATCATAATTTGAAGGTACCTATTTCATGATGTTTGGTTCTCCTTGAAGTCTATTTTAACCAGCAACTTGAATCACTCAAATCGGATAAGAAATGACCAAGTTATGGCCAAAATACGAATCTTTGGTTCAAAATGAAAAACGAGCACTTTCGGTGCAGTGCACGCTGCGTTTTGGTCACAAGTCTGCCTCGAAATTTACCCGGAATGTGTTTCTTCCATTTTCCATATGTTGATACCCAAATCCAACTCAATACTCCATATACACATCAAAACCACTCCCAGAATTCATCTTTGTAATCTACTATTTTACTCAAATCATCTTTCAATACACATCTTTCTTCAAGAACTTTTCATGAATTATTCCCAAAACGAATTCTAATATAGATTAACCATACACAAACCAAACACAAAGATTTTTAGGGTTTGTTCCTGGCCTTAACTCATTACTTACAATTTAACCATGAATCCTCAGCCTCAATGGAGGTTCCATACTCTTGATCCCATAAGAATTCATTTTAGGGTTAGGTTTCTTCTGATCCACAACCTGAAACATGTATCCATACAAATCTATACAAAGTTCCATACTAAAGGTTAGAATCCATACAAAAATCCAAAGATCCATACTCATAGTCATAGTTCCATACCTTTTTGCTCTTCCTTTCTTCTTCTCTTCTCTTCTCTTCTTCTTCTCTTCCTCTTCCTCTTCTTCTCTCTTTTTCCTCTTCTCTACGTTTTGGTCTCTCAAAAATGAGAGACCAATTGCTCTTACGTGGGAGCCCTAACTCCCTTTTTCAAAATGAGAAAAAATCCCCTCCTAAGAGACCAATTTGGTCTCATCTTATCCACTTCCTTAAGGCCATGTTTGGAAAGCCATTTTTGGCTTATTTTCCCATTTGCTATCTTAACCATTCTTTCTAATTTCCATTCCATCTTTTCTCAAATTCCATAATGACATACAAACTTATTGATTTATGCCTCGATATCCTCAAGTGGTAAATGACTAATTTACCCTTTTCTCTAAATATTGATTTAGGATCTATCGTTTTATTTCCGAAAATTCCCATTTAGCTTATAATATACCCTCAACATGTCGAAAACGACTAGGGTATATTTTGGGGTGTTACAAACTTTGTCACAACATAGCCAAAGACAAACTTTGTTGCGACAAAGTTTTATTATGTCGCGACATTGTGTTGGGCACTAGAATGCTGATGTCGCGACTCCAGAATGCTGATGTCGAGACTCAAATGCTAAAAAAAAAAACCCAGAAAGCCCCAAAAATTGCTATTGTAGCCTTTTTTCAAGCCAATTTTCACTCGAGAGGTACCAAATACTCATTTTTTATTTTTTAAGGTAAGAGAGGAGGTGAGAGAAAACCTCTCATTAGGGTTCCTCTCTCTAAAAACCTTCCCATTTTTCAGTTTATCTTAGGGTTTTGATTTTTAGTAGATCTTAGAGTAGTTTTAGAGTAGATTTTTATTTGTAATGAAGAGATTTCGTTGTTGTACTCAGAGATTCAGATTTCATTATTGTTGAGACAAAGATTGAAGCTCAAATCACGATTTGTTCTCTCACTCCTAATTTCTTGATTTCTTTCTTAATTTTCTTACTTCTTGTTTGATTGGTGATGATTGGAATCCAGTAATGGAACATTAAACACCCTCTAGGGGTGGGGATTAATTTTTCAATATTTAGATTTGCATATTTATGGTTTATTTTGTGGGTTTGAAAACTGAATTTATACAATCGATGTTGTTCTTATAAAGTGTTGTTCTGAATATCAGTATTTTATACCTAGAAAGAGTTGTATCTATGCTCTAATTTCCAAGAGGCCCTTTGACTGACGCGAAGATGGAGATTCCTGAGAGTATAGAGCAATAACTTAGGGTGTGCTGGACTGATATTGTTAGAACTAACGAACTTTAAATATCACTTTCGAGGATAAATCAACGCTGGATGTTTAACCTGAGCTTGAGGATCCATACGGTGACAACGGAGGTGTGTGTTCCGAGGCATAAGGACCGCATCTTGTTTATCAGGTTTAATGTTTAGAGTCTCATCTCACTTCGGCAGAATAATCTGGATCCCGTGTTAGCTCATATTCTAATCAAGGAGAGAGAGGATTCTAATGAATTGCAGACTGAGGTATCAATTGTATTGAAGAGGGCTTGTGTTACCTTGGCTATGGGGGCAAGTAGTCTTCAGTCATAAGAAATGGTTATGAAATACTGGTTTAGGAAAAACAACCAAATCTTAAAGAGGATCAAATCTTAAAAGTAGTTATTTACACCCATTGACCTGGTTTAGGAATATGGTGTTCTACATAGTGAAATGTATAGTGTCATGAGGTATTCCAAGGTTATACTACCCCTCTCTTGGACAAATCCAGGATTCATCTCACAAATACTACATTGTCAAAGAAATGCAAACTAATTTGTAAATAATTATCCTCATTCCTAGTGCTTATCTTCATACATTTTAGACTTAAGTAGTTGTTTGGTTGGTAGATTTTAGGATTAGTTTAAATTGGTTTTATTTCGATTCGGTGGTTACAATGCGCATCCTATTTAATTACGCTAAATATTAGAAGAGCCCTTATAATCGGGGTGATCAAATTCAATCGAGGAGAACTTCGTCCTCGTGGGTCTGATATCAGGACTCTTAGAGTCCACTTTATTACCAACATGACCCGTGCACTTGCGGAAAGGGGTTGAGTGTTGGTAATACTTTTCATTTCAGCTTTTGAGTACACTTACTTTTGTTTAAAATCGGTTTTTGAGTATTTATCACATTCACTTCCTTTGGCCATATTTTCATATATACATCTTTGGTCATCAATAGTTACCAATGATTTTGTTATCATTACCTATGATGATAATGTCATCAACGTAGATAAGTAACAAAATAATGGAGTGACCTTTGTGAAGAATAAAAAGGGATGATTCTGCTTTACCTGGCAAGAAAATCAGAATGAAGAAAGAATTGAGACAATCTATCAAACCAGGCTCGGTGCTTGCTTTGAGCCATAAAGAAACAGTTCAAATACGCATACATAATAAGGAAGATCATGATTTATGAATCCCGGAGGTTGCTCCATGAATACCTTTTCCTTTAGAAATCCATGTAAAAAGGCGTTCTTGACATCTAATTGCCTCATTGTCCAACCTAAAGTCATTGATAGAGAGAGGATTAATATGATAGTAGTATGTTTTATAATTGGGCTAAAAGTCTCTCCAAAATATAGACATGGTATTTGAGAAAAACCTTAAGCAACTAGTCGTGCTTTGTATCTTTCTATTGTTCCATTTGCATTTAACTTTGTTTTAAACACCCATTTAGAACCCACAACATTTAATGTGGGGCCCAGGCAAATCATGTGTGATTGCTAGGTTAAGACCTTGATCTTTTTGCATTGCACCTCAAACCAATGAAATTTCCCAATGCACAGTAAAGGCATCCCTTTGGCTCACGAATATTACCTCTTGTTGTAGAAAAAGTGATAATTTAAGACTTCAAATTGGGGTCATTCTTGAGTTTACTTCTAGTAATCATATGAGGCCTAAGATTATCTTTGTGTTGTTCCTGAGGACCATTTGATCTAGCATCTTTGAGGAAGTGAGAGATCAACAATTAGGTGCTGGCTAATATACAGAGGATTGCTAGTAGTAGAGGGATTGTAGCCACTTGTAGTTGCATATTTAGGAAGAATTATGGTAGCACCATTGGGAGTTCCAATGAGTGGTTCAATAGCAGCAAGTTGAGGAGCAATACACATTTAAGCTCCAAGAGGTTTTCCAATTGGTGTTTCAACTGCAGTAGAAGTAGTAGACATTTCACTAGTAGTGGGAATTCTAGTAGTGCTGACACTTGATACTTCTTTGTCACAGTCAATGTTAAACTTGGTAGAAGTCCTTCCATCTATATTGGCTTGGTTGTCTTGCACATGAATAGTACATAGGCTGTTATTGCACAACATGAGATCATAATGCTGATTCTGTTTAGCTTGAATTTCATCATTAAAAGAAGCAGATTTTCTCAATTGGTTGTTTGTGTTCCATTCCCTAGCTTTGTCTTGTGGACCTATTTTGAACTCTCACGCCTGTGTGCTCCAAGGTTGAAAATGGAACATTTATGTAGGAATCTGCAAATGGTTTTCCTTGGCAAAAGAGTTAGCATATGGAAGGAAACTTTCATTGAAGATAACATGTCGAGATATATATACTATTTTGGTTGAGTGAGGCCAACATCTATACCCTTTGTACAATGAACTTCAACATCTAATAAAAATGCATGGACTATGTCTTGGGTGAGAATTTATTCTTTCCATAGTCTTTGAGATATGAAGAAGCATTGGCAACTCTAAATATTTTCAGGGGAAAACTTTTATATTCTAAGGATATTTATGGGAAAAACGCAAAAAAGGACTCTCTCCATTTTCAACATCAAAGGAGTAGTTGGTTTATGAGATATGTGTGATGAGAAATGCATCTACCTATAAACTGAAAATGCTTTGCATGAAAAAGCATTATTAGACCCATTTCTACAGTAATGAATACATGCTTTCCCTTGCAACCATTATGTTGCAGTTTCCTGAGCATGAAATTTATTTTAAAAATTCCACACTTGTTCAAATGATTATGAAAATCAGTTGATTGGAACTTACCTCCTCCATCACTCTGAAATTTTTTATTTGTCTTTCAAATTGATTCTCAACAAGACTTTGAAATTTCAGAAAATATTCAAAAAAATATGATTTCCTTTTTAAAGGGTAGAGCCAAGTGTACCGAGTATGATCATCCACAAAGATAACATAATATCTATATCCCTAAGTTGAATCCCCCATAAGTCACAATGAATTTTATCAAGAGGTTTGCTGAAAATTTTATTTCTTAAGGTAAATGAGGTTCTGACTTTTCCACTGCTATTAATGGCTCATGTTGTTGTTTTCATCCACTAGACACTTCCCGTGAATTCTTTTCTTCTAGAACCTTATAGATTTTGTTTGGCTGGATGCCCATATGTTGATGCCACATTTCGGTGAAACTATACTTTGATCTAGTAGCTGTCATAACTTGAATCATATCATCCTTCAAAGCAAGATACCCCATTCTAGTCCTTCTTGCTACCACTTGTTGAAGCCCGATCGCTATAACAAAACCGAGTTGATGAGAATTCTATGACATAAAGTTATTAGAGGTAAGTTACCTAATGGACAACAAATTTTCTTAATTTCGAGGAACAACTTGATAAATTTTTAAGCTTTAGATCTCTATGTTTAGTTTTGATCTTGCTTAACACAATGTGTGATATTCTTAAAGCTTCTCCATTTCCCACAAATATTGCATCATTTCCTTTATAAGGAGTTATTTGAGTCATTTTACCTAGATTATTTGTTATGTGGGTTGTTGCTTTAGAGTCTACGTAGAAAGTATGATCATTTTCTTCTTTATTTAGAGCCATAACAGCCAAGGCTTGAGGAATCTCTTCTACTTTATAGGAATAGTCAAATATGTTCCGACCAGTAAAGGCGGAAGTAGTTAATATATTACCAAATGCGCCCTACAGCCACCTAATAGTTTACCATAACATGTTCAGGGTGTAAAATAAATTAAATTATATTTTTTCGACGTTTAAATGGCTGAAAACGAAAAATGATACAAACCCTGAAATTTTATAGAAGCTAAATAAATTTAGTAAAAATGTCAAATGAGGACCTAAGGGTCATAAATGAAGAGTGTAAATGTTAAAATAGAAAATGGAAATAAAATAGGAAGTAGAAAATAAGAAGGGAGTGAAATGAAGCTTTTAAAGTGAGAAAAATAGAAAATGGGAGTGAGTGTGTGGCTTGAGCAAGACTGGCCAAGATTTGGATTAAAGACCAAGATTGGTGCTGAGGGGCATTTCTCTTATTCCTCTCCTTTCATTTCTCTCATCTCAACTCTGCTCACATGAACTATACTCTCAAACCCTCATCTCCATTCCATTTTTGAGAACCGAAAATAATTAGAAATTGTCTCATTTTTAACCGTTCATCTCTTGTCTAAGCCACTGGCTCACGATTGGCACCTCGTGAAGCGGCGTAGGCCGATCTATGGTGAAGCGTTTCGTCTAAGTCAAGCAAAAACTAGGGTTTTTCGTCCTACTTCTTTAAAGATGAGGTGTAACTCTAGTCTAGATGCATGGAAAAGCTAGAGTATTGGGTTACAAATCAACCCTAACTGGAAACCCTAGAATGGTCGATTGATATTTCCTTGTTTTGCCGTCTTTGTGCTGGAATAGGAGTTGGAGAAGATAAAGCCTAAGTTAAGATCAAGACTGAAAAGAAAAGAGACTAGAACCGACACTTTTTGGTTTGTTCTTCTCACTTCTCTCCTCATTTCAAGTTTTATGTTGTTCCAAAAAACACATCTACATTGTTTTGTATGAACATGAATGTGTGCTCTGTTTGGAACCAAAAATGAGATGTTTTGAGTGGTGTAAAGTGATTTCGAATGCATCATCAAGAAAATTGCATGTGTGTTCTATTAATAACCTCAAATGGGCTGATTTAGTGTTGGCTAACTGTTTTCAAGTGGATTAAATATGAAAAAGAGGAAAAGAAAACGAAAACAGAGAATGCAATTTTGCAACCCGTCGAAATTTGTGACCCCCTACAAAATTTAGAGCCACATACGAAATTGTTACCAAACTGTCGGCCATAACTTTTCATCAGACGTTTTTGTTCTTAGACTCTATGAAAAGATCTTTGAGTCTAGAATCTAACCATATACCATTGAATGACAATTGATTATCAAATATTTGCTAAAAATTTGATTGTAGCGCCAAGTGTATTAATTACTTGGTTGTATTAGTCATTTAAGTTAGTTTCCCTTTTCCCGAATCCCTAAGTGTAGTGACAATAATGGGGTCCACTTAGCCCACAAATAAGATTAAAAATGAGGGCATAACAGTACCTAAAACAAATATTAAGGATTTTCTGAAGGAGAGAATTATAGTGGAAGGGTCGGGTAGAGTAAACCTAAATAGACTCTAGATTACGACTAATAATATGATTGTTAATTGTATTGGAATAGGGGCTGACGAGGAGAAGCCCAGGTGATCGAGATTCGAGAATTGGAATCCCAAAGCACAGCAAGCTTTTTGGTTTGTTCTCCTTCTTTCTCTCAATTCCAGTGTTTGAATGATTACAAAATGATTTACAGAATTCTTTGAAAAATGATTTATAAAGAAAAAAACATATTGATTTATTTTAATTGATTTGAGGTAATTGATTGTGAGGAAATGATTCGCATATAAAAAAATTATAGTATTGAAAGTGAATTGTTTGTATAAATGTACATACTATATTGTATTTTTAGTATGAATGGTTAGGCAGCCATAATAGAATGTTAGCAGATTCTCAAATTTGAGTTGAGGATAGGTGGCCTTACCAATAAGGGTCAGTGCTGGCTGCTATGAGCGAATGTAATGATGTGTCCTCCGTCAGCGCCTAGTGGGACATTACTCCGGTAGTGTTCACAATTGATTTAATAACTAGTCGTGACCAGCGGAGACCGTATTGTGTTATAAAATAAAATGTTTTTACGGCTTTGCGGTATTGGGACCATGTCGGTGATTCCATTATCTGTTTGCAGCAAAGGTTAATTTCTTTTAAGGGAAAATTGAAATGATAAGAAAATTTTGAAATGCATGATTTGTGTTTTGAATGATTTATTGCATATGAAATTGCATATTTGGAATGATCAATAAATTGTAAATGAATGTATATGAAATGAATATATGTATTGTATTGCATTCATTCAAAGGTTAAAAAAAACATTGTTTGAAAAAATTACTTTGATTTTTGTATTAAGCGAAATGGAGAGAACTATATAGAACCACTAAGCATGAAAATGCACTTAGCACGTTATTTATCATCCCTTACGGGTATCAGAAGAGAGCAAATTTTACAAAGGCAAAGAACCATGAGATTCATAGTCATCGTCAAAGCCACGCGGAGGATAAGTAAAGCTCCGTCATATGCATACATGAATTTGATTTGACTATTTTTGTATTGAAACTATAATTCGAAAAGTGAACTCTGATTTTGTTTTGTAACTATTTTGGTATTGAAAACGGCTTATAATGTCGTAATATATAAAGGTGGTAAATGGACCAATTGGGCATGTAATGCCATATTCAATGGAAAATGTGTATTGAAAACAAAATGATGGGCCCCCTTTAAGTTAAAATTATGTTTACTTATATATGTTCATAAGGTTAATTATCAGCTACGAAATGACATTTGAAATGTGTCTTAAATGAAAAAATTTATAATTAAGGGTTTTAAAAATGGTATCAAAGCACCGTAACTTCTAGAGCTACGGTATTAAGCATTATTTAATATTTGTATTAGTGTTTTTATTGATCTCTCGTAAAAGTAAAAGTATTAGTAGCGCATCGGGCCTTCTAGTATTTTAATGTCGACCCCGGTTTGGCCGATTCTCCAAAATGATTTTGAGGAAATTGTTGCGAAGCATGCATTGCATTTTCATATAAAGGATGGCGTCAGCTCGTCGCGGATCTTGTCGGTCTTAATAGAGTAAGCATGTGGATGGATTGAGGGACCCCCATAGGGTTAGAGAGTGACTCAGAAGTTGCCCGAGGAATGGCCCTTTGCTAATTGTGGAAGGTGGGCAAGCGTCCCATGCTCCATCGGTTCGTGAGTAATGACGACGGTAGGAGAGTCTTGTGGATATCCTCCGGCCCGAGATAAGCTCAGGCTTTACCAAGAAACAGCTGGCCATTTCACCGTTGTTCCTCAGCAGGAATTGACCACATAGAGGAAGAATAGGAAAAATATCGGCCATAGATTTTTCTTGGGAAGAAGAAGATGATGATATGACAGCCTTCCATGTAGGCGAAAGTGGCTGAAAGAGTTGAAAGAATGGCAAACCAGTGCATTGCACACGGAGGAGGGAATTTAGAGTGTGGCCTCTTTCTTTGCGGGGATCGGGCTTACTAGTTTGTGGGTTTAAGTGACAAGGACCATCACTTTGAGAGTGTACACTTCAGGGAGTTCTTCTGTGGGGTGAGAAGCTTGATATGTGGTCGTATCTATTTGAAGCGGTATAAGAGCGGGGAATTTCATAATTTAAGAGAACAAAACCGGATAAAGTGTGGCTGGTATCAAGAGAATTCACCCACGGTGAAAGTATGCTCTGAGATGCTAGTGATACGAGAAGAGAAATACTGTAAGTTTGAAGATAGTCTCAGCCATATTTTAGGCCATATCCGCGAGTTTTGCGCGACTTTCCTCAAGAATTATGATACATGTATCCTAAATGTTGAAAGAGTGAAGAAAGAGGGTATGAAAGAAAGAAAGAAGATAGGAGTAAAGGAAAAACCTGCGGGCCGGTAAAGTTCTTATGGCTGAGTAAGAAATTGAGGACCACGGGGTTGTCGACTCTGACCGAGGATCGGCTCGATTTCACCGTTAGTAAGACTATTATATCGGCACCATCAGTTGCTAGTGCACTTGGAGATTCTTCAAGAGGATTGGCTCCTCCTTATTGCACACATTGTGGGAGGAAGCATAAAGGAGAGTGTTGGAGATTGATAGGTGCTTGTTGGGTTTGTGGATCCAATTAGCATAAAGTGAGGGTTATACAGGCTCGTTAGTTCCAGCCTTACGGTAGGGGTATTTGATGGTACAAAACTATGAGGGACAACAAAATTGCTTGCATCACGAGTGCACGAGACAAGCGACATAGACTATGGGTGACAGGGATGCTCATGCTGACGGGCATATGCAATGACGATGTGGAAGAGAAAGATGCACCGGATGTGATGGTTGGTAATTTCTATATCTTTGAGACTATTGTACATGCATTGATAGATCCAAGTTTAACCCATTCTTACATTTGTACAGCCATTTCGAGTTTGGGTAGTTTACCAAAGAGTGAAACCGAGTGTGATATCTTGGTGACAAATCTACTTGGGCATAGTGTCATTGTGAATAGAGTTTATAGAGATTGCCTCATCCGAATACGAGTATGATGATTTTTCTAGGAGACTTGATGGAACATCATTCGAGAGTTTGATGTGATATTGGGGATGGATTGGTTGTCCACGACGCAAGTGGTGGTTGATTGTAGAATGAAGAGAGTGACCTTAAGGACACGAGTGCGCGAGGAAGTGAGAAACTTTTATTTGCTCCGTGAGAGGGTGAGCCCACCTCTACAATGTGATATACGCATTTATTACTAGAACGATGGATTCGAAAAGGGTGTGAAAACTTCACTTGGCGTATGTGATATATCTGAAAAGGTAGGGGCTAACGTGGACATCCTACTGATTCAGTGATTATCGAACTTGTTTTCGGAGGGTTGCTAGGATTGCTTCCCACGAGAGAGAGGGCGAGTTCGCAATCTAGCACGTTGTTGAGGATCGCTCTGGCATCCATTATGTCGAATGACTCGGTGGCATTAAAAATTGGAAGAGCTTAGATTACAAGAATGGTAGCGTTTGTTCGTCCGGAGTGTATCACCATGGGGAGCTCGGTCTCTTTGTTAAAAAAAAAAGAAAGATGGCGATACACAACAGTTGTGTGTTGATTATAGGCATGTGAACAAAATGGCAGTGAAGAGCAAAATAACTGTCGTTACGGATTGATGACTTGTTCGACCAGGCGAAGTGCAAATGTCTTTCGAAGATTGACTTTGCGATATATGGTATATCGCGTTCTGGGGATTACAAGGATGCGGTGTGCCGTAGGCGACATTTACTCGCAGCGGTATGGACGTTATGAGTTCCTTACGTAATAGTTTGGTTGAAAAATGCTCTAGCGGCTTTCATAGACTTAATGAATGGTATTTTCTAACGTGATGCTGAATCAATTTGTCATTAATTGTTTCGCGATGATGTCACTTGTGTATTCAAAGGATCGGGAAGATCATGATACATAGGAAGTAATCTTTAGAAACCTTGAGAAATGAAACGATTATATATCTGGCGACGAATGTGAATTTTAGTTGAAGAAATATCCTTTCTTGGACACATTGTATCAGAAGAAGGAATTTGAGTGGATCCAAAGAAGATAGAGGTGATTATTGAATGGAAACCAACGAGAAATGTCACAAAGAAGTGCATAATAGTTTTCACAGCATTGGCGAGGTTACTACGAGAAAGGTTTGTTAAGGGGTTTTTGATGACTTCGGCCAGATGACGGTGCATGAGATGTGTAGATTTGAGTGGGTGAAGAGTGTCAAGCTAACTGAAAAGTTGAAAGCATTCTTAATGGGCACCGGTTCTTACTGCGGGTCCGACCCTCACGGTCAAGAATACTTCATACGATTTTAGTGATGCTTCAAATTAAATGGACTTGGATGTGCGCTCCTTATGCCGGGCGTGGTAGCTTATGCTTGAGGCCGAGTTGAAGCCGCGTGAAAAGAACTACCACTACGCATAGGTTGGAGTGCAGAGTTGTCATTGTGTTACGCATTGAAAATATGGAACACTATCTTTATGGAGAAAAGAATGTTTCATCTGCACTGTCACAAAGTCTTAAGTATTGCCCTCGCAAGGAAACACCTTGAGACAAGCGGCCCAGATGAGATAAAATTGATCGAGTTATGATTGTGTGATCGGTGTCAACTTAGGGAAATAGTGTAGTAGGATGCTCTTACGAGTAGAGAGTCGGTACAAGCGCTTGAGGGCGTTAAATGCTCATTGTGTTTTCGGACAATGGTGCAATAAGTGCGAAATTAAGTAGCAAGCCCGGTTATTAAATCGGGTGCTACGAGCACGAAAAGAATGATGAGAAAAATTTCCTGATTATAAATCGGAGTAGAGAGGGGAGAGAAACCGAGATTCTGATAGGCAGGGGATGGATTTTGTGTATTATAAAGATCGGGTTTTGTATTGCCTTGATGATGATGAGTTGAAGAAATCCATGCATTCTTGAGAAGAGGCATAGTGGATCTTTTGCTATGCATCTACAGTAGCGCAGATGTATCGAGATTTAAAGACTTCCTTATTGGCGGTGGTACGGAATGAAAAGGGATGTAGCCGAAGATTTGTAACCAAGTGTATGGTGTGTCAAAAAGTGGCGAGGCATCAAGTTCCTTGAGATTATTAGCAGCACATTAAATAAGTGGAAATGGGATCCTAATCACAATGGATTTTGTGGTGGAGTTTACTAGTAATGGGAAGAAGGTATGACTCGGTTGGGTCATGGTAGGTAGATTGACTAAGAAGTCGGCTCACTTCCTGCTGGGTGAGAGCAGAGCTATTCACTTGAAAAGCTGTGAGCTTTACATAAAGGAAATAGTTCGGTTACATGGGATTCCAATATCGATCATTTTAGATAGAGATCCGAAGTACACCTCGAGATTTTGAGGAAAGTTACGAGACTTTGGGCGCTCATTGAATTTCAACAGAAAAGTTTCCATCATGAACCAGGATGGACAATCGGAAAGAGTGATCCAAGTGTTGGAAGATATGCTAAAAAGTTGTGTGATCGACTATGAGGGTAGTTGGGATAAACACATTCCTCTAGTCAAATTTGTGTATAATAATAGCTTCCAATCGTGTATTGGAATGGCACCTTACGAGGCTCTCTACGGAAGAAATCTACGAACACCACCATTGTGTTGGGCCAGGAGTTAAGCGAGGAAGAGATAATTGGCCCGATTTGATTCAAGAAATCGAGGAAAAGTGAAAATGATTAGAGAAAGATTGAAAGTGGCCACGGAATGACAAAAATCCTCTGGCCCGACATGGGGAGAAAGGATAGGCCCCGTGAGATTGGTGAAAAGTGTTTTTGAAAGTGATATCGCCTTGAAGAAATGTGTAAGGATTTGGGAAAATGGCAAGTTGAGCCCTAGGTTCATTAGGCCATATGAGGTGATAGAGAAAGTTGGTCCAGTGGCATAGAGATTAGCTTTACCTTCAAAGTTGGAAAAGATCCACAATGTTTTCCATGTGTCAATGTTGAGGAGTACAGGCCAGACCCATCGCATGTAGTCTCTTCGGAGACGATTGAGCTTAGATCATATTTGATGTATGAAGAGGAGCTAGTAGAGATCTTGGCTTGAGAAGTGAAAGAGTTGTGGAAAAAGCGAATCCCATTAAGTAAATTGCTTTGGGAGAAACCCTGAGACGGAGGAAACCACTTGGGAAGCGAAGAAGTTATGCGCTGACAATACCCTCAAATTTGTTCCAATAAAGATAATTTGAGGATGAAATTCTTTTAGAGAGGAGGATTGTAACACCACTGAAAACATACCCTAACGAGTTTTATAACATGTTCAAAGTGTAAAATAAATTAAATTATATTTTTCGTTTTAAATGAAATGAAATGACCTAAACTGAAAAGAAATTTTTGAGAGCCAAATAAAATTTGGTAAAAATGTCAAATGAGGACTTAAGAGACTACTAAATGAGGAGTGTAAAATGTTAAAATGAAAATGAAATGAAATGGAAATGAAAATGAAAAAACAAAGTGAGAAAAAATGAAAAAATAGGAATTAGTGTGTAGCGAACACGGGCTAGTAAAGTTTGGTTAAGACCAAAAATTGGTCTTTGAGAGACATTTCTCTTTCCTCTCATTCTCACCATCTCAACTCTCTCTCTCCAGCATGTGAGCTTCTTTCTCAAACCTCATCTCCCACACATTCCATTTGAGAAGCGTAGAAAATCGGTGTCAGTCTCATTTTTTCCAGTTCATCTCTCTTGTCTAAGCCACCCCAGCAGTTCGCACCCCTAAAGCCCGACAAAACATAGGCGATCTATGGGTGCCAGACGTTTGTTATGTCAGCAAAACTTGGGTTTTTCGTCCCTTTCTTGCAAGGTAAGTGTAACTCTAGTCTAGATACATGAAAAGCTAGTGTGTTGGGGTAGAGTCGGCTTTAAGTAGGAAACCACAGAATGGTTGATTGATATTTCTATTTTTGTTTCTTGTCTTTGTCTTTGAATGGAGTGGAAAGATAAAAACCACAAGTTAAGATCAGACTGAAAGGAGAAGAGAGACCCCAGGCAGACTCTTTTGGTTTGTTTCTTCTTACTTCTCTCTCATGTTTTTCAAGTTTATGTTTGTTCAAAGAAAATAAATACTGCATTGTTACTGTATGAAGACATGAATGTAACTCTATTTGAGACAAGCTGAATGTTTTGAGATTACATTGTAAGTGTGATTTGAATGCATCTGTCAAAGAATTACATGTGTTCTATTAAGGTATAAATGGATTGATTAGCGTTGGCTAACTGTTTTTCAAGTGGATTAAATATGAAAAAAGAGGAAAGAAAACAAAAACAAAGAAAATCTAAATTTTATGGCTTCATGAAAATTTATGGCACTCTGTGAAAAAAATTTCCCAGGGGCTGCGAAATTTCGCAGAGCCTTGCATCTAAAATTGTTACCAAACTTTAATCGATCATAACTTTTTTTAGTTTTTTGAGCTCCGATTGGGTTCTTAGACTCTACGAAAGATCTGCAGTGCAGAATCTAACCATATGCAAACCATGGAGTGGCTCTCATGCTTTGCTAAAGGCTTTGGGTTGTAGCACCAAGGTGTACTAATTATGATTTGCAATGGTGGTGTTTAAAAGTTGAGTTCCTTTTCTGAATCCCTAGAGTGTGAAGTGAACCCTGTGGGTAATCCATAGCCCACAAATAGGATTAAAAATGAGGCACTTGTATTTTTAAAACATGTTGATAAGGATTTTCTAAAGAAAGGAAGAATGTATGGAAAGGAGTCATGCAGAAAGTAAACCCTAAATGACTCCTAGAATACTGGAAGCTAATAATATGATTGTTAATAATTTGTATTGGAATAGGGGCTGACGGGAGAAAACCGGAGTGATCGGGATAAGGGGTTGAATCAAAGAATAGGCAGCTTTTGTGGTTTTCACACGTTTATACCATGCCACCTACCTAATTTTGCCCACCTTTTATTTATTTTTTTTACCTTCAAAGTGTTTGAATGATTATAAATAATGAGTTTGGGTGCTGCAAATTATTTTATAAGAAAAGCATATTGATTTTTAATTGATTTGAGGCAATTGATTGTGAAATGGTTCATATCTGAAAATTGCATGAGTATTGAAAATGAATTGATGATATAAATACACGCCTATATTATGTGCTGGCTGGCGGACGATTTAATGCCATAACCAGAATCTTAACCTTTCCGTTTTTTGGGTTGGGGACAGATTAATGCGACGGGATCGTCGCGATGTTGTGACGAGGCGTAGCCAGTGTATCCTCGATCCATAAGCCCAGCGGAGACGATGCTCCAGGTAGTGTTGCGAATCTCGTTTTAACTAACGATTGGCGACCGGCGGGAGCGGTGTTGTATCTTCATAAAATCAGATCGTTATACCGCGCGGACTCAACGAGACCACGGTGATTCCGTTATCTTATTACTTTAGCACATACAAGGATTAGTTGTTTAAGAACAAATTGGAAATATGTCATTGTAAATACAGCGATGTATTGTTCTTGATTTATTATGAAAGTGTATATTTGGAATGTTAAATAGACCTCATAATGAAGATATATGTGGAGTAAGATATATGTATTGTATTATTGATCGTTCAAAGGAGTTGAAAAAAAACATTGTTTGGAAAGGTATGAGTTTAGTAATGAGGCGAAACGGGAAATGAGGAGAGAGAACTATATAGAGCCACGCAGCAGCAGAAAAGTGTAGCGAGTTGTTTTTATCATCGTAGTCACAGGGAGGAAGCAGTCTGAGGCAAGGGTTCTTTGAGATTCGAGTCATCGTCAAAGCCACCACGGAGGATAAGTAAAGCTCCATTATATGCATACATGAATTTGAGTTTGATATTTTTGTATTGAAACTATAATTAAAAGTGAGACTCAGGTTTTGGTGTTTTGTGGGGCTGTTTTTTGGGCGTATTGAAAACGACATAATGCAAATAATATATAAGGTAGTAAATGGACCAAATGGGCATGTAATGCCATGTTGATGGAAAATGTGTTTGAAAACAAGAAGTGACATTTAAGTTAAAATTATGTTTACGTATATATATATATAACATATATATATATATATATATATATATATATATATATATATATATATATATTCATAGGTTAATTATCCTTTACAAAATGAGCATTTGAAATGTAAATGTCTTAAATGAAAAAGAAAATTGCAATTAGTTTGAGATAGTACATGTCAAGCCCTGAGCTGCCTGGGGTTGCGGGCATGAAGAAAATGGCCCCATGTTGAATTAATGAACTTTGAATATGTCATAAAAGTAAAAACAAGAGACATGGTGTAGTGGGACCTTCACAACAAATTAAATAACGGGACCGAGAAGAGTACCTTGATTTTGGGTTTTTCTGTTGTGATGAGTTTGATAACTAAAGCTTTCAGTTGGATTTGGGTATGAGCATTTTGTGCTTCGGATCACTAGTAGTATTGAGGAATCGGGGCTGTGGGTGAGGCTGCGGATCTGGGGATGGAGTCCTTCCACCTCGGGTTTCTTCCTCTTTCGATGGGTAAATAGGCCTACTCATGATTAAGTTGAGTCCTTGTGTACCTCCTCCTTTCTATCATAACCATGTTCGTTCATGCTCATATGGCAGAAACAAACTAATTATATGAGGGATATGGTAGCTTGGGCCAGTTGCCACTCGAGATCTCTGCTGTTTGTTTTCCTGAGGCCTTCGGGCCGGATTTGGGAGAAAGAAACCTTATCTAGATCATTCTACTTGTTGGTTTACTCTTTGCAGCTAATGCATCACAAATGCCTTTGAATGCTCTTAGGTATTCATCCCAGAGATCTTACCTTTCTTCAACCCCTAGGTCTATTGGTGAGGTTGAACCCTCTAAATATAGCGGGATTGGAGAGCTTACTTTTCTAGAGTTCCAAACATCATACGCAGGTTCCTCTATTCCATCTAATAGAAGCATAATCTTCTGTCATGTGATCGAAGACCTGAGTGGCAGAGTGGACCGTTTGTTGTGAGACCACGTGACATGTTGTTCAGGTGATACTTCTGGGGTGCTCATTATCTCCTAGAGTATATTCAGCACATGGGATGTGTGGTGGATGGTCGTCGGACTTGAATAAAGGGAAGGAGCTTGTGGCCTTTGCGAGGGTGGTTTTCTGATCGTTCTGGTGGTGGGATGGAGGACTTGAGCATTAGTGGAATGTGGATACTAAGGCTAATTTACAGGGTCGCCATGAATTTCACTTGGTCGATACCGGGAAAGAATGAAGCGAATTTTCAAGGGTGATCGTTTGCGGTTTACCGGAGACATACTTCTAACGGAAGAATTATAATAAAAAAAAAATGCATGAAAATAATATACAAGAAAGATTGGAATAAAGATTTTATTAAGGATGAAACATTAGGGTCAAAGGAGTTTATGGACTTTGGGAGTTTCAGCAGGGTCAAAAACCCTAATTTACTAAATAAGTGTTTTCCATTAGATTTTATTTTCCATGTAGATAATCCTTGATCCCTGCCTTGATTTCATATTAGTGAAGTGTATGTTGTAGTTAACGTGATCCATAGTGATGTACTGAGTGTTTTATCACCTATACATATGTTGAGTCATGTTTATGGAGGAACAACAAAATGTTGTGAAGGCATTTATCAAGTAAGTGCTACTAAGTAGTTGGGATTGGTACACACTAATGTGTGTGGATTAATAAGCATTCAAGCCAGAGGCGGGTATGAGTATTTCATCTCCTTTATTGATGACTACTTAGGATATGGACATTTTTACCTAATGCGCCATGAGGAGTGTAGGCTTTTGAAAGTTTGAGGAATATGGGGCTGAGGGGCGGAAAAGCAATGGGAAAAATCCATATTAGCTGACTTAGGTCCTGAGGTGGGGTGGTGGATACCCCTATATGGAGGGGGTTGAAGTCTTTGAGCTATTTACTTTGGCTAAAGAGGATAATTTGTCAATTATCATCTCATGGAGCATGACAAAATGGAGTCTACGAAAGGAGAGACATAACCCTTTTAGATATGGTAGAGGTCGATGCTCGATTACTCATTATTGTCACGGGGATATGCATTAAAATCTATTTATATAAACTTTGCATTTCCATCTAAATTTGTTTGAACCTCTGTGAGTTATGAAGGTGAAAGCCCGATTTAACCATATTAATTTAGGTTCCACGACACATGTCCTATAGAAATCATAAAGTTGGAATCTCACATATAGAAATGTGTATTTATTGGCTATCCTAATGGAACGAGAGGTGGAATATTTTATATTCCAAAGGAAAAGAAGGTAATAGTGAGCACTCATGCAACTTTCTTAGAAAGGGGATTATATGAACAATTTAAGAAGCTTCAGGGCAAAGTGAATGTTGAAGAGCTTGACTCGGTTAGGATCTAAGAAACTCATATTTTCCATATGTTTCCCTATTGATGATGTTCAAAGGGAATATATTTTAACATGTACTAAAAGTGAACGAACGGGGAAAGCTTGGCTGGGAGCAAAATTCAAAAGCCTGAGAGTAATAAAAACGCATCAATAGAAGTGGAAATCCACCTAAACCACAAAGCTTAGATCTCACTGTGCATGTACAAAAACCAATGCAGTAAACTTGTAGTGGGAGGATAATACTTATCTGAAGCAAGGAGTATGCCTTGTAAAGAGAAACTTATCAAGTCATTTTGGATTAATAGGATGACCTACCGCATCTGAAGGAAGCATCGAAGGGATGTGTGATGTACAAGAGTGGAAAAGGGCAATGGACCGTGAGATAGTATCTATCGGTTCAAACTCAGTATGGTCTCTTATAGAAGCTCCTAGAGGAGTAAAACCCATTGGAAGCAAGTTGATCTATAAGAAAAAGAGCCCACTAGCCAAAACCCTTCATGTGTTTATAAAGATTCAGTAATTGATAGTCTTCCTTATTCTTTATAGATGACATCATGTTAATTGGGAACAAATGAATATGTTATCGAAGTAGAGAGTTACTGAAAAAACATTTGATATGAGAGACTTGGGTGAAGCTAACTATATTCTATGAATCAAACTTTTATGAGACCAGAAGAATAAGGTGTTAGCTTTGTTCCAAGCTTCCTAGTGGCTAGTTTTGTCATGGAGAATTCCAAGAGAGGATTTCTACCCTTCAGATATGGAATTCATCTTTCTAAGGGATAAGCACATAAAACTCTTGAAGAGAAAGAACTAATGAGTAAGAAACCTTATGTTTCGGCTATAGGTAGTCTCATGTATGCCATGTTATACACTGGGTGAGGTATTTGCTATGCAATGGGAATCATAAGTCAATACAAATCAAATCCCGAAGAAGAACACTAGACTGTAGTGAAAACATATACTCAAGTATCTAAAGTGAATGAGGGATTATATGTTGGTGTATTCCGTTAGAAGTCTTGGAATGTAGTTACATATGAACTTTGATTTCAAAGGGGGTATTGACTCTAAATGAATCGCGCTATGAGGAGAACCTAGCAAACCTTTTTACTATGACTCTTTTCGAGCATGTGTTTGAGAAGCAAGTAAATTGTATGGAGTCTTAGGGCCTTAAACTTACTTTAAATGTGAGTTGGCTACATTTATGCTACAGAGTAAGACTAAATGTAATTTCATTTTCTGATGGTATGAATTTTTTAAATTCTTATACACGCGTTGTTTCACGGATTAGGTCTAGATTAATTATGCAGCATATGATCATATAGATACGCCCATAGATGACATAGTTATAGGTTCTCATAATTAATGAATCGTCTCACAATTGATAAATAAAGTTGGACCCTTTATTTAGACTATAATATTATGAATAATTTGTCTTGAGGTTATTGTAAAATATTAAAGTGAGGTTATGTTGTACTCATTTTGAGAGGTCAAAGAGATTTATTAATGGTAATAATGGCATAAAGAATGATCTCAGGCAATAGTTATGCTATTTTTTTCTTAATCTTGGTATATTATAAGCAGGGTAGTCTAATGGTGTCATTATTTGAAAGTTATCAATGAGTGATGTCTCATTTGAAGACCAATACCTTTGGAATAATGATTGTTGACTACCAAAAGTAATATGAGATATACAAAGTAGATTTTTATGAAATATCCTCTTTAATATGTTTGAAATTTTCCGGATGTTGAAAAGACATTGTCGATACATTTGATAGGTTAAGCGATAAGTTAAGAGAATGAATAATTAATCGATTGGCATAAACCATTGAAATTAATTATCGACATTTTACCAAGGAAAAATACATTTAATATGTACATTATTAATCTTGGAGTTAATCTTAGACTTTTGGTGGAATAGCCTTTAGTTAATATAGATCCCCATGCGCTTTAAGTAGAGTGGGAGATTGTTGGACCCCATACTCTAAAAACAATAAATTGATTGATCAGGCAAATTAGTAATGGGTTGTTGGATCCTGTGCTAGCTAATTGGCGGGCAAACCACATTAATAATTGCTTCAGAAATGAGAGCGATAAGGTGAGATTTTGGTTACTTGATGAACGAAACCTCTCAAGGTAGGTATTGGTTTGCTTGTTAAGTGGTAACCATAAAGTTTAGGATTTGAGTCTATAAATGAACTCTCTCTAGGACCTTCAGAATTCTCCCCTAAGGCCTTTACACATCGTGGGTGTGTTACGCTCCTTTGGTCTTTGGCAAATTAGCGCGTTCACAAATGGGTGTCCACGACAAGAACTTGGCAGGGTCTCAAGTAAAGATCTTATTAAACCGTGGGATGATGACATTAGTTTGTATCACATCTTGTTTAATCATGATCAGAGCTTTAGATTGTACATTGATCCCAGCTTAAATGTGTCATCATTGTGGATCATGTCAAATTTTATAAGATTTATAATCATCAAAGGGTTTGGGAGTAAGGAGTTTCTTATTGGATATCCACTAATTTTGAGACTTTATATTGCTTTATTCTGAATAATATGTCTTTTAAATTGAATTCATGATATATAGTATTTTGATGAATTTCATCATATGCCTTTCCTAAATGAATTATGTTTTTTAATTTAATCTTAAACTCATAATAGGAAGTTTTAGGTATGGATATGGATGTTGTAAAAGAAGGGTTTTTGTGTAATAGATATTGAAAAAGATGAATACATTGATTAGAGATGGAACCAACATATTTTAAGGTTGAGTAAAATTTACATAACAATGGACCATTTTCTATCCTTATTGGTATGATATTGTTCATTTTAGGTTTAAATCTTCATGATTTTATTTTTAGCTTTTCCCAAAGTGCTGTACTAAGTGGATGTTATCCACGCTTATATATATAAGTCTTCTCATTCCCTAACATATGTGGGATATTATGAGACTTTGGGCACACATTCAACAATCTTCCCCTCAAACAAAGTTGTGGTCTCTTGGATTCTCAGAGTCACTGGATCGTCGGGGAATTAACCTGGCAGTAAGGACCTAAAAAACAAACAAAGCACCGATGGTGATTGATGAATACACAATTGAGCAGTAATTATAGCAGAACTTAGCACAATCAAGTCACACTTTGCCCACATTTCGCATGAGGATAGGTACTTTTAATTGCTTTTGTGTTTTTTTGGACTTGTGCAGGTCTTTCAGGTATAATGCATAATTGTACAAAGATTTATGTCCGGGAAGCAAATATGGATCATTGAGGATGTTGGCAACCGATTGGTGAAGTTTCGGGAACTGCAACAATCTTTGGAAAAGCACCGGAGGGAGCAAAGTGTCTTAGAAGTACACAGCACAGCATGTATATGAGTACACAGTCAGAAAAAAAGTGTGATGAGCAAAGTGTCTTAGGTACACCTTCAACATGTACCGGTACACCTGTGCAAAAAAGTGACAGTAGCCAAAGTGTACCGGTACACCACTAACATGTACGGTACACACAGTAGCGAAACTACGTGAATTAGTTTGGGAGTCGATCTAGCAGCGAGCCTTGCACTTATGCGATCAACCTTTAATGCGGGATCACATTGGAGAGGATATAAGCTATAGGACACAAGGGAGCGGGTTTTTGGATAACTAGGGTTGGGTTTTGAGAGGAGAGGAGTTCTTTACTCCATAGTTGAAGGTGAAGACTTGTTGATTAGGGTTGAAGACTTACTATTTTTAAGGTTTTACAGTTTCAAGCACATGTAATCTTTCGGTAGACTCATATTTAGTTCCATTCTGTATTCTTCATCTTTGAGCTTTGCAATTGAATTTTGATTTTCTCAAAGTTCTTTTTATGAATAAATTCTCTTCAATCATGATTGACCTTATAAGTTCCATGGGTTCTAAAACCATCTTTGGGGTTCTCACGGTGGGGAAACTCACCACTGATCAAGATAAATTCCCTCGATTCCTCTTTTATACCTCAATGGATTGTGTGATGTTGTTGGCTTGGTAGCGTGGCAAAAAACCTTAGTTGGGCATCCTCTTGACAACGTGTGAGCGAGATCCTCGGTACAGATTGTGCTTGATCTGGAAATGCAAGCTAGAGTCTGAATTAATTGGGAGCAGTCTTGCTGTCATTGATCATCTTTCTTTTCGAAAGAGCATTTAAGGATAAATCTTCCATCGAAGACCATTTATCGGCTCTAGATGGGGCGCCAAATAAGGGGTAAGAATTACGTGGTCATAAGTGGGTGGAAACCTAAGAATCCCACAGCAATCATCTTTATTTTAAAATATTCAAAGCAATCGATCATTGCTGATCAAACAACACAACCCCACAATTCCCTTTTAAATTACACTTTTTGTGGAGAATAGCTCCCTACGGATCAACAAATTTAGAACCACTCCTGTGGAATGACTTTGTAGTTCACGGTATTACAATGCTAGACAACTTTGCCTTAATTCCTACGGCAGGAATGAGGGTCGACATGTCTGAATAAGTGCGAAGCGTTGATATTCTGGCGCTCTCCCAATGGCAAGTTAGACAGAAATAGAAAGAGCTTCAATGTACATTTTTTAGCAGAGTGTTTTCACATACCTTTATGTTGCCATTCTTCCCTTATTTATGAACGAGGAAGATGATCCACTTTTTATGGAAAGTGGGTGATTCATTTCCGAAATGGAAGGGAGGAATGTGCTTTATTTACGCGTAAACCATTTTTCCTTTTGGATAGCCAAGTTACCCGAATCTTCAGCTTCAAGGATCGTTTGATCATCCTAAGGGCGGTTTCGTGCGTGATTTGTGTGAGGATATGTTCTTGGCCCAGTGCGAGGATCAACCGAGAAATCATTGGTGACCATCTTCTTAAAGGCGGTCGATTAGAAGAGAGAGCTTGCGACTGCTAGAAGAAGGACGATGCTTAGACAATGTATAAACCTGCGGGCTTTGGCATGGTGGATAGCCGCAATGGGACTTCAGGCGTGGTTGGACATGTTCGGATGAGGATACTTGGGCCTCCTATGGGCTTTGATCCGTCTGGGCCTTTTGAATAGGGATGATGGGCCCAAAGCCATGGTACCCACAATGCCCTCCTTTTTCCGGCTGGGGAGATCAGTCTTCCTCGGTTGGAAAAATACCGTATTCTTGACTTGTTGGTCGTCGGGAATGGGGGACCGTTAATGCTTGCGTGTTCCAATGTGCATGTTTCCGAGGGATTTTCTATTTTTGGTAACACATTTAATATGGCTCTTAGGGTTTCTCATAGGTTTTTAACTCCTATAAAAGGCTACAGGGTAATGAATTCTCTTAGGGTTTCGATGGATGTGTATGGCTAGACACTGGCGGATGCTGCTAGTATCGGGGCTTTTCTGATTGCTCTTGGGTTGAATGTGATGTTGACAGGGGTCGGCTGGTGGCTACAAGGAACGTGCTGAAGCGTGCTAATTTGCTTTTGGAGGGATATTTTTGAGCCTTATATGTCCCCTTGGGTGGTGCGTAAACTCAGATGAAATTTTATATATCCATGTTTAGCGATAAGCCCCACGCCGCGTACCCTACATTTTTGGCATAAGCGTTATGACTCACCTCTTTTGGAAGCATTGAACTTTTCTTTTTCATATCTTCTTTCTTAGCCTCTATGGCCGGGGCTTTTTCTCTTCTCTCTTAGCCTCTTCTTCAACTTTTTCTTCTTTCTTAGACCTCTTCTTCTACTTCCTCCCTCTTCTTTCTTAGGCTCAGTTTTCAGCCCGGATGGGTTATGTAATTATCTTAGGCTTAATTTTCAGCCCGGATGGGTTATGTAATTGTCTTAGGCTCAGTTTTCAGCACGGATGGGTTATGTAATTGTAAGGCATCATTTAAGTGTAGTGTAGAGTGTGTTTAAAAATTTTTGTGTTTTTCTCACCTTATTTTTAAAGTCGGCTAACGGTCATCGGACTAACCTTGGAGACGAGGGTTATGGAGTTGATATGATACATAATGGATCGGCGCTACGGTTCGATTGGACCTAGCTTGGTCATTTGGCCCCGAGAATCCGTCCATTAAGGGAGAACAGGGCCCTAGTTGAGGGAGCTCTGAAGCCCTGGCCCACACTTGTTTGATGTGCCTAGTGGTGGAAGCGTCGCCGAGATTCAGTCATTTGGAGGAGTGATGAGTCAACGAGCATTCAGCATTCTGCACTTTCGTGGGTGCTAGACCTTGTATTCTTAAGAGAGTCATAGTAATTGGATTTTACCCGCTCCCATCATGTTTATGCCATTTTCTTGTTTCTCTTCCATCCAAGAGCTTCTACTGATACTTTGTCGTAGGGTTGCGTGTTCTACTGATAGTTTTTTTTTTTTCTTTTCAGGCGTTTGTCTTCACCTATCTTCCAAGTAAGCCTTGTTTTTGTTCCGGGTACGTTAGAATCTAGTTGCCGACATATTTCCGGAGACAGGAACATAAAAGGGTGTTTTCTGGACACGCTAGAACTGGGGGGGATTTCTCCCTGGTCTGGTTGTTTCATGTGCGTTCTCGCCCTTTTACTAGTTTGGTATTATGGCATGGAACTTATTCCCCTTTTCTCTATCGTTTTGTTATTGTTTGCTTGCAGTATGGCGAGAGGTCAAGAAGAGACTTCCACTAGTCAGGTCGGGCACATAAGAGGGCTGGCTGGGATACGCCTTCTACAAGCAGCATCATTTATTCTTTGTCCATGGAGGAGTTAAGGTCTTACTGCCAAATTCCTGATAATATCGATTTTGATTCTTTGGGCGGTCGGCTAGAATCCACTATAGATGGGAAGATGGTGCAATATATTTTACAGGAGCATGACTCGCGGTTGGGCTTAGCTTCGTTCGTTTCTAATTAAGCGGTTCCTATACTTACATTGAACTCCATTTTGCATGTACTTTAAATCTGTGACATATCAAGGACTATTACTTAGTCCACTGACCAGGCGCGAAAACTTATTAAGATCAATTATAACTGGTATGCTCATAAAGAGAAATAGGCATTTTTGTCATTGAAATCAATTAAAAGATTTAATTTGGTCTTAAGCGCAAGTGCACAGTCGTACAAGTAATAGTGGATCTATAAGTCAAGAGAATATGTTCCTATAGAGATTTAAAATTTAAACTTGATTACCCTAATTACTCCAAGTTCTACACTATTTGAACTTCATTTCGGAGAAAATTTAGTAACCTAATAAAATTTTAATAAGCTGAGATACCATTTGAAATAAAAGAGAAAAATTTAAATCTAAAGATAAGATTGGGTGAACCGGATCATTGTTGGGAAGCATACAGCAGGATTTGCTTTATTTGTGAAATTATCCAATTCCTAAATCGTAATCTAGGTCTATTTTCCCCAGGTTGGAATGCGGTTGTCAAGAAGCCCGAGGAGTGGTATAGTTTGGATTCCTCCTTTCTAACCACATACTTTCAGCAGTGGGGTTCATGTTCCATTTAAGATCATGATTCTAATCAATTACTTTGTAATTAAATTTCTTTGCCAAGATGCGGGTATTTTCTTTTCCGATACTTCATATCCATTTCTTGCTATTCCATGATTTCTTGCTTTGAGACAAAGGCGGGTTTGCTGGAATTTCTAAAAATGATTGATGTCCATGCCAAGATGCGAAAAGAGTTTCTCTTTCCTTGATTAGATCTCATGCTAACGGGATCAAGATCATTCTTCCCGGAACCGGAGAGATCTACAATTGATTAGGTGAGTATGCTGAGCCGTTTCTCAAAACCATAAGCACATTGAGGATTTATCTAAGTAACCTTTCATAGCTCATTAGTTTTTCAATATTAGTCTAGCATACCCCCAAGTAACTGGTCTATGCTCTTAGGAATCTCCATCTCTGTGTCACTCAGAGGGCCTCCTGGAAATTAAAGCCAGATAATAGTCATTTCATGGGTATAAGCTACTAAAATTGGGAACAATTAATTTTAAGAACAAAACCATTCAAATAAATTCAATGTTCAACTTAGGAAATTTCTTCTCATTGTGCAGAAAAGACCATAACTAACATCAGATCTTTCCCAGTAGAAATTGTGTTCTTGAAAGGCCCGGATTACGAGTGCTGCCTTTAGAAATCTTGATAGAGAAAATTCACTTTATCTTGCAATAAACTGAAGAAATGAGTTCTAGCTTTTATCTGGAGTTCATTAAATTCAAGCGATGGTGTAAATGGATTTTCATTAAATTTCAACTTCAAAACTTGAACAATTTTATTGGCTTTGAGAGGATCCGATAAACAATTAAAACGATCCCATGCTAAAAGTGCAATGTCCCTACGAAGAAAGAAAAAATAAAAGAAAATAAAAAATATAATACCAAAAGAGTCCTCGGCTCGGTACTAAGTTTGTCGATCTTGTGTGCCTTGCTTTCCGTAGTCATTTCTATTGATAAAGCCCTAAAAGTTTGGGCCACTAAGGTGAGGCTATGTGTGAATCCTAAAATTTTGGCCTAGATTCACACTTTGTGCGACCTAGAAGTTGTGTCGCTGACGAGTTTTTGTGTCTTTGTTGCGGTGACGCCTGGTGCGTCGCGCAACTTGAAGATGCGTATACTTTCTTACTTTAGATTTATAACAGCATATTTTTTGTTACGACGGTCTTCTTTCCTTTAATTATGATAACTGCATCACATTAAGTTTCACTTTGTCAACGACAATACATGCATTCTTGGCTTGATTATGTTTTGCAACATCGATAATCAGCCGCCATAACCTGGAACCCGATCGAAGCTTACGCAGAGTTAGTGTTGCGACCTAAGTTTTCGTAGCCGGCGACAACATCTACGATGAGGTTATGTTGCAACAACTATCTAGTATTATGCATTACATTTGTGACCCCAAAGTCGCGCCATGACGAGCTTGTTGCCATTGAGCTTGACTTCTTGTTTAGAAGCTTTGTTAAATGTTTTAACATGGCTTCTTGGTGTTGTCATCAGTCGCTGGCATCGCGACCCGGTTTTTCATGTCGCGACGCAGCTCTTGTATTATTCGGCAGCTCGTTCTATCCACGACCCGAGTTTGTTATGTATGACATAACTTCTTTATCGTATGTTGAAACCTTTGTCGCGACCTAGAAAAGTCATCAGCGACCTGTTTCCCTCTCTATTCAGCTTATTTTGTGTTCGCGACATTAGATCCACGCGTCTCGACGCCAGACTTATCTCTCGGCTTGAAGTATGTTGCAGCGTTAGGTTCCTTTGTTGGCAACCGGAGCCGGAGTTCAAGCAATGGCGTATTTAGCCAGCGACGCGATTTATCCTGGCCCGAGCTTCCTTCTTTCCAATGCTCTCTTACGTCACCATTAAGCTCCTGCCACTCCATGTTGCGAGAGTTAGTGTCCGCGGCGGAGAGTAAATTTTGTCGCGACATAGATTACCGCCTTATGATATTTCATTATGTTGCGGCATAGCCAGATCTTTGTCTCAGCGGCTTCTTCGTTTCTGTTGCAGTGGCTCTCTTTTGTTGCGACATAGCTCATCTGTCAATTTTTTAGATCATGTGTTGCGACATAGAAAGTATTGTTGCGACACAGTTCTCCATTCATTTGCTTAGACTTTTGTCGCGACACACTGAACTCTATCGCGATAGAGACTGCTGCAATTGCTGTTTTTCTCTTCTTTCTTGCTGGAAATCTCTCATTTTTGAATTAACTTCTGCAAAACACAAAGTTTGCTTAAATACTCCATAATTGGCTTTTAAAATGAAAAACTTTTGAAAATACTAAAAACAGGCCATAAAAAATGAATTAAAAATAGATGAGTTTAAGACTCATCAACTTCTCCGGAGCGCCGCCTGCTCTTATCCATCTGAATGTCATTCGGATCCTGACCGGGTGTGGCATATTGAACCTCCTTTACCAACTAGATATTTCGTTGGTAGAGGTATACTTTATTTAAACCTTGAAGTTAGCACACAGAGGCAGCTATCCCTGTGAGCCTAGAGCCCCCGGTTGCAATTTATTCTGGGCTCCCATTTCGCTGGATCTGGGCGAAGGGGCGTGATTTTGGTGGACCGGCGAGACCTCGGGCTCTCGACCTCCGTTCACTGAGATCGATCAATGACATTCCCGGGTGTGTTAATTTCAAGTTGTGTGGGATTTGTATGTCGTTTGCCACGTCCCATCACGTATTTTCTTGATAAATGCTTTTTCGTACGGAAAAGCCATAGAGGTAGGCCCATTTGAACTAGGTGGAGAAAATGCCTTGAGAACATTGAGTGCTAGGGAATTTACGACGGGATTAACTTCACGAAATTCTCTTAATTGTGAGGAATCTTCGTGAGTTGAGTCAGAATCCCTCTCCTTATATTCTTCCAGTTATTCCACGCCCTATTTGTGAGAAATAGAGAGGGAGGGCCGAGGGCATTGTCATTGGGCCAAGCTGATTTAACCTCGTGGCTGAGTCTCTAGCCAGGACTTCTAAGGCCAAGGGTGGTTGGTTGGAATGGTGATCGGGTCTTAGGCCGAGCAACCTTCTTTGGTTAGAGAGGATTCTGGCCCTGCCCCCTAAGCATCTAAGAAGGTTGATAGGGGTAGCCATCTCAAGGGTTTTCCTTTTACGAAAAAAGATTCCCGTCCTACCCCGAAATCAGAAGGGAGGCGGGTGCACAGGCAGCCAGCGCTGGGTAGGGTGGAAGATTTTATCCCTTGAGTTGCCCGAATCTAAGCAGCCCCACGCTATGAGGGAAGGAGGGGAACTGGATGGGGCTGAAGCCTCATTCCCTTAACTTAGTGCTGGTACAAATGGGGTGCTAGCTCAAGCGGGGCGATGCTACCGCCAGGTGGTTAGTGAGTTGATGGCACCCGACCGGCGGGGTTCGGATGGGTGAAATATTTGTTGTGGATTCCGCTTTGAGATGGAAGGCTTTCATGGTCAATCAGTGAGACCATGCCCTCGGCCCGAATTTAGGAGATGTCCTACAACTCATGAGGGAGGTCGTGAGGGCTTGGCATTCCATAAGCCGGATTAACTGTGGCTAGTGTAGGAGGCTCGTCTTCTGGGTAGAACGCAGTAGGTCGTTAGCTACGACCCAGGTTACTCTTTGAATTCTTACTCCTTTCCCCATAGGGCGGGCTCTATGGAGGAAGTATTAGCTCTAGGCAGAAGGTGCTCGGGAGATTATATGGATGATTGGAACGATTGGAGACGGATCTCTTGGGCAGTGTGACGTGCTGCGACATATCCGCATTGCTTCGGATGATGGTAGCTATGCAAGCCGAAGGGAAGGGTGAAGAATATGCCATTTTAGGTCCACGCCTCGTAAGGAGAGATCTCAAGCGGGGTGGTTGAAGAGCCCGACATGCTAATACGTAGCTACCAACCATCGGTCGTTGGGTGAATGCGTCCATAACTACTATACACTATTCTAGTGTCACTGCCAAGCTATTGCTTTATTCTAATGTGTTCTTTTGTAGGCTGTTACAGCTATCCGGAACATGACCTACCAACATCGAGAGTTCTAGACTCGACTAAGGGATGCGAAGAGGTTGTGGCTCTATGCGATCGGTCGTTTCGACCCGCGAGTGAGTGCTTCATGGTGAAGCGAGTCAAGCTCCGTTGGATGAATGAGGAGCTACGAGAAGCGTTGAAAGATGGACCAAGCTAAGGCGGAGAGATCTTGCTCGTTGGTCGCTCATTGGCAGCATGTGGATGCAGATGCGGCGGGGGAGTGCCGAGGGGTGAAGGTGGAGTTCGAGGTTAGCTAAGGTCAAAATGCCTGACGGGTTTGCGAGATGAGGCTGGAAGGCGGAAGGCCCGGGCTAGCCGTGCGGACGATGAGCAGTCACTCTGCTACTAGAACTCGGGACTTGTAAGGATGAAGTGTTCGTTATCCAAGCAGAGGCCCTTAAAAAGAAAAAGGCCCTGGAGGAGGCTTACGAGGAGGGCTTCGACGTAATTTTCAACTATGGGTATGGCTGTTGTGCTTTTGCACATAATATTTGCAAAAGTCAACCCAAGGTTCCAGACGGGATGCGGACACGTCTAAGCCGTTATCTCTAGAGTTCTTTATTAACCCTCGATGCCCCCCGGGTGCTGTCCCTCCCAAAGCTGCATCCATCGTTGTTCGTCCTAGTGACGCAACGAATGTGCGAGAGAGGGAGGCTCCCACTGCAGTTCTTGAGATGGATAATAGAGAGGCGGGCGAGCATCTCTCCACCGCCGCATAGGTTAGGCCGGGTAATGAGCCTGTTTTCTCCGCTTAGAGTAACCATGGAAAGTGAGGAGCATGATGTTTAAGGTTGTGTTTGCGATTGCTTTCGTTGGAGCCTTGTTCACTGCCCCATGTTTACGCCCCGGTTTTGCAGTGGCTAAACCAAGCTCAATAATAAAGCATGTGTTGTGCTCCCGAGTAATAAAATCATGTGTTGTTCACGTAATAAAGGCATTATGTTTATTTACTAATATGATGAAAATGGGTGCTTTACTTTTATCGGGAATCACATAATTAAGTTAATTTAGTGTGAAAAGATGTACCTTGAGTTGGACATAGATTAGTTCCGGATGAACACTCCGGTTAGCAGGGTTCATTGGCTCCTCTTCTCACATTTTATGAATGATGATGCTAACAGAGCTGGGTATGGCCATGGAGCCTGGTGGACATCGACCTTGTTCTGGGCTTTGCGCCTTAATGAACAATTAGGCATCGACATACTAGGCCGATAGGACATCAACCTTACCCGAGCTTTGTAATGAACCAGTTGGGCATCAACCATACTGGGTCGGTAGGACATTAACCTTACTCGGGCTTTGCAATGAACCCGACTAGAGCATCAACCATCTTTGGGCGGTAGGACATCAACCTTACGGGCATATTGAAAAATTGAGGCAGAGTGAAGTTAGAAATTGAATCATTCTTTATTGATAGTACGTTTTGAGGTACATAACATTCCACATTCTGAAATCACCAGAGCTTCTCATCTAGTTTATCTAATGCATACGATCCGGATTCGCCGACCCGTGTTCTGATATGGTCCCTCCGGTTTGGTTGGAACTTTCCGGTTGGTAGATCGAATTTGTGTTCTCGAAGGTACTCTTAAGACCGGTCCACGGGTGAAACATTGGGGGGTTTCACGATGTATGCATTGTGTATGGGTTGCTACTTTGTGGTGGTGATGCGATGCTATCACGCCTGGCCCGATTGCCATTGTAATTACAAAGTACGCGTGTCTAAATCTTTGATCTGAATTGCTGTTTATTTGCTCGGGTGCATCGGTTCGTAGCTTAAAGCATGCAGGTTTATGTTGGTATAGCCTCCATACCACTTAAGTGGCCCTTGAGGATATACCGGTTGGTTGACGGGTTGTCGTTTTATAAGCCCAAAGCACCCCAAGGAGTTCATCCACCCATTTGCCTTTAGCTGAGTCTAACCGTTTCTTTAAGGCGGTCAACAGGGTTTTATTAGAAGCTTCTGCTTAGTCATTGCTCTACGGATACCATGGAGTGGAGTATAGATTCTTTATTTTCAATTCCTGGCAAAAGTTCCTGTATGCCCGGCTATCAAATTGAGGCCCATTGTCTGATACAATTGATCGGGGTATACCGAACCAGCAGACAATATTCTTCCAAATGAACTGAGTGACATCCTTATCTTTGTAATTGATCACGAAAGCTCGGCTATCCACTTCTTGGGGAAATAATCGGTGGCTACTAACAGTAATTTTTTTGAGCCAAGAGGCGGTGGGTGCGACTGAGCCATAATCAATTCCCCATTGAGCGAAAGGCCAAGGGCTCGTAATGGAAATTAAATCCTGAGATGGTGATCTCAAGACAGGGACTAGTCGCTGGCATCAATCACACTTTAAATACGTAGTCGGGCGTCAAATCATAGTTGTGATAGCCCTTTGGCGTGGGCTGCATTGTGCGAATGTTCTACGCACAGTGATTACCTACAGGTTCAACCAATACATATTGTCCCTGTTCGGTAGTTAAGCACTTTGGAGTGCGACCGTCTGAGGGGCCGTTTAACGGTGCCCGTTAACGAAGAACTGGCGATTGGATTTGGATCTTGAGCTTTGTTCTTTTCGTTTAGGAGTTCTTGCAGTGTTGATATCTTGCACTATAGGGTCCATCGAAGGAAGACCTCATCCACGACTTACGGAGGCGTGATAATTGAAGAATATCCGGTGATAATGATGGGCGGGAACATTGTTTACGTCATGAAAAGAACAACTATAGTGATCAGCGATTACTTTTCTCATTGCGATCCAGGGATGTGTTCAAAGAAAGCACAAGCTTCCAAGACCTTAGCGTTAATTGACAGGATGATATACTTTGCTATCGAGGGTCTCGCGGCTCGCGGCTTCTTAGTTTGCACGCTTCCACCAGCTGGGGCGTCACTTGAATCGGGGCTTGTGGTTGACCACCGGTGGCGCTGGTTCGATTCCGATTAGGACGGCCTCATACTCGATTCATTGTTAGAGGAGTTGAAGCTTAAGCGGATAGCCTGCTCAATTTTCTCCTCGGCCGGAGATTTAAGTTGCAAATCGATGCCGGCTCCAGTTTGCCAAGATGCCCCGTCTACATTAAGGGTCCACGATTTAAAGAGTGCGGGCTCCTCGGATTGGGATTTAATTAAGAAAATTATTAAGAACATCCCTTACAGCCAATCTTGGCTTATATTGAATACCGAATTCGCTCAATTCAATTGCCAGCCATCCTCCTGGACAAGTCAGGCTTGTGAATGGTGCTCCGAAGAGGAAGGTCAGTTAGCACAACAATGGGGTGTGCTTGGAAGTATGGGTGAAGCTTCTTCGTTGCTACTCGAAGGGCTAATGCCTCCTACTCGAGATGGTTGTATCGAGTTTCAGCGTCGGCTAAGGACTTGCTGACAAAAAAAACTAGCCTTTGCTTTCTATTCTCATCTTCCTTGAACAGGGCAGCACTTACCGAGACATCTGAAACTGCTAAGTATACAAAGAGTGTTTCGTCGGCTTTAAGACTAGCAAGGACTGGAGGTTCTGCAAGATATTGTTTGATAGCTGTGAAGGCTTCATCACATTTCTCATTCCACCCGGCCTGGTTGGCCCCCCTGAGGGTAGCAAAGAACGGCTTTAGATGGTCTGTAAATCGAGAGATGAACCGCCCTAGGGCGGCCAACCGGCCAGTCAGCTGTTGTACCCCTTTTCTAGAAGCGGGAGCCGGGGACTCTAAAATAGCTTTAAGCTGAGCGGGTTTCCACCTCTAAGTCTGTCAGAGCAGGGAGGTGGCTCGCATTGACTTTGAGCACTTTGAGAGTTGAGCTTCCTTACCGTATGCCCTTGAGAGTTCAAAAGCCTAACGCAGTGTTCATGGTGCAAGCGAATCATAGTTTTACCAACATATCATTAATGTACACTTCCATGGTCTTTCCCAGTAGCGGCCTGAACATCTTGGTTACTAACCTATGGTACGTTGCCTCGACATTCTTTAAGCCAAACGACATCACATTGTACTAGAACAGCCCGTGTGAAGTGATGAAGGCTATTTTTTCCGCGTCTGGCGGATGCATGGGTATTTGATGATATCCTGAGAAGGCATCCAGAAACGTCAACATCCCATGCCCAGTCGACGCATTAACAATCTGGTCTATCCGGGGTAGAGGGAAGCTATCTTTCGAGCATGCTTCGTTGAGATCTGTGTAGTCCACGCACACTCTCCATTTGCCGCCTTTTTTTGGGACTACCACCACATTGGCCAACCATTCCGGATACTTTATCTCCCTGATGAATCTTGCTTTCAAAAGATTATCCACTTCTGCCTGAATAACTTGATGACGGTCTTAGTGGAAACGCCTCACTTTCTGCCTAATCGGCCTGGCCAAAGGGATGACATTCAATTTGTGAGAGGCATGTACGGGACTAATGTCGGCCATGTCTGAGTGAGTCCAGGCGAATACATCCATAATACGGGGCAGAACCTGCTGTATTTGTTCCTTCTCCTCACCGGATAGGAGGGAAGTAACATATGTGGATTTATCCAACCCGTTTAAGCATATTGGTTCCAGGGGGTCTATGGCTAATCGCTCCCTGTCCTCCGCCCTTGCCTGGGCAGCGAGCTGTAATTTCTATTCTGAGGTCTGGGCTTCGAGGGCCGGGTTGTAAGAGCTTTCGTTTTTCTCACGCTCTTGCACTGAGAATTGGTAGCACTACCGGGCTGCTAGTTGGCTGCTCAGGAGGTTAATTTTCCCAGCACTAGTCAAATAGCTTATCATTTGGTGGTAGATTGATGGCACGACTTTCATCGCATGCAGCCAGGCTCAGCCAACAATGGCATTGTACAGACCTAGGTCCTCGACAACTGAAAATAAGACTTGTTGAACTACTGGTCCTGCTTTGACGGGGAGAGCAATATCGCCTATCGTTACAGTGGTTGCCCCGTTGAAGCCGAACAGGATTCTGCCAGCCGAACTCAGCCTGCCCAAAGAGATGTTCATCTGCTTGAAGGCGGGCAATTGTAATAGGTCAGCCGCGCTACCAAGGTCAACCAGTACTTTGTGCACATCAAAATCATTAATACGTAGGCGGCACGAGTGCATCATGGTGCGAGCAATGTCCCCGGATCTGCAACAAGGAAAGGATATAGAGTCGCCGATCGGCTTCGGATTGTTCGCTAACGCTTCAGACGCGACGGTGTTTACCCGCCCGCACTATGGCTGCAACGTTAGTCAGCTTTTTTTTTGGCGCTTAGACTGATACTGATCGTCAACCGGTCTGCCTAGTATGTAGTTTATGGTGAGTCAGGGTTTAGGTTGAGCCCAAGAGATCGGTCGCTATTCTTTTCAACCGCTAGGCGACCTCACCGGGCCGTACGCCTCGAACATATCTCCTGAGATAGCCAACCTTGATTAATCTTTCCACCATAAATTTAAGGCTTCGACATCGGTTGGTCTCGTGCCCGTGGTCTCTATGGTAATCACATCTTAAAGACTGGTTGCTGCAAGGATCTAATCGAATCGGCAGGCTTATTCGTCGGGTGATCCCGATGGTGCCAAGAGTCTGTCAAGAGATGTTCAGAGGGGTAAACTATGTGGGCTCTCTTTTCTCTCCGATTGGTCCTGAGCTGCTTCTCGGTTCTTACTCCGTCCCTTGTTCGCATCGACCCTTAGCCGACTTACTACTTTCACGGTGATCATCACAAGCCAGAGGTCGCCCGATATTGTCCTACAATGTTGAATACTATGCTCACTGCATAATTCTTCCATCAAGCGTAGGTAGAGATCCGTAGATAATCGAATGGAAGAATTGGGTGGTCGGCCCAAAGCTCTTTCGGAAATTCTGGAGGACCACATCCATGCTGTAAGAATCAATCTGTTGGACAACCCCTCCAAATCTTCTAGTGAAATCACGGATGGACTTGTCCTCCCACTTGAAGATGGTTTGCAGGGAGCTGATGTTTCCCTTCTATCGAACTGAGCACAGGTATTGGGAAATAAATGTAGCCCACAACTCACTAAACGAGTTGATAGATCCCCGTGGGAGTTTGTGGAACCAAGCCAAGGCGGGGTCTTCAAGCCGGGCTGGGAACATCTTGCATAATAAGCCATTGCCTCCCGATTGAGTATCATGGCCCAACAGCGCAAAGATGTGGTCATACTGACCGTATGAGCCATCATACATATGCATGGTGGCACTGTCAATGCTGGTGGTTTTGTAACTCCACATGCCTGCCCAGAGGAGGATAGCATGTTCAAGTCCCTAGACAATGTGAATGCGTGATGCGAGTATAAAAGCCCGGCTGTAGGATACATGAATTCATGATGGCGTTACGCCTAAGCCACATGGGCATGTTGGGGCCCGTCCGACCGCCGCCACTACGATTCGTGATTGGCGATGTACGGCCGACTGAACGGCCGGAATGACGCCAGGGCCTTTTTCTTGATTCAAATTCTCCACGCGTTCTTCGGGTGGTAGATCGCAGCTGAAACTACCGCAGGATAACTCGTCACATCGCATCGTCGCATTTGGCGATGATCACCCACTTCCGCACTCACTATCACGCACTATCCCACTCTTCACGGCCCGCAGAGACTGTTTCATCGCAGATGGTCAGCGACGACCTACAATTCATCCATCTGCTCGCTTCGTTTTTCTCGCCTCATCTTCATACTTCTCCCGACGCCACAAAAGAAACTGCCTCAAGGTACTCGATGGCTGGTTGTTGGCCATAGCGTATAGAACCATGAACCGGACGAGCGAGCGGGAACTAATGACCTTCTGGGTGTGGAGATCGCTGATAGTCAATTTAGCCGCACGCTGTCGATGAGACTTTTCGCTCGCTCCTACAAATCACGCTTAATTGTGGACATCTTGACTCGCAGTCACCGGATCAATCATTAACTCGCGTTGTCCTATAAAACAACAAAGACCGCATGTAGTGTGCTGGCCGGCTCTCCGATGCTTAACTTAGATAGAGAAATAGAGAGCGTCAATGTCTGTTTTTTTAGTATAGTATTTTCACATACCTTTATGTTGCCATTCTTCCCTTATTTATGAAGGAGGAGGATGATCCACTTTTTATGGAAAGTAGGTGATCTGCTGAAATGGCAGAAGAATATGCTGACGAAGCAAGTAAACCGTTTTTCCTTTTGGATAGCCAAGTCACCCCGAATCTTCCGCCTCAAGGATCGTTTGATCATCCTAAGGGTGGTTTCGTGTGTGGTTTGTGGGAGGATATGTTCTTGAGCTACGAGGGATCAGCCGGGAAATCATTGACTTCTTAGAGATGGCAATCGGTTAGAAGAGGGTGTGCAACCGGTTATAAGAGGACGTGCCTGGGCAATAAACCCTGGAGGCCTTTGTTGTGATTGGATAGCCCACAAGCCGGACTTTAGGCCGTGGTTCAGGCCCATGTTCTGACAGGAGGATACTAGCTTCCTGTGATGGATCCGTCTGCCTTCGAATAGGGATGATGGGGCCAAAAGCTGCGGTACCTCAAAAGTTCCATCGAGCATCCCCTTAAATCAGGATTTCCTTAACTGTGTTTGGGCACACGCCTTACGTGAAACATCATTTGTTAGGGGGGCCCACCACATCATGTTATTCAGTTTCAGCCCACACGGTTAAACTTGAACTCTGCTTTGATACCACTTGTTGGGAAACACATAGATCATTTTCCTATTCACATCGATATGATATTGTCCACTTTGGGCCTAAGCCCTCATGGTTTTGTTTCTGGGCTTTTCCTCCAAAGGCATCATACTAATTGGATGTTATCCAAGGGGTTATATATTCATACGCCTTTTTCATTCTTAGTCAACGTAGATATCACAGACTTTTGTAATGACCCAACATGGTTATGGGTGTCAATAAATGTACCTTTTAATCTTTTTACATAGCATGCATGATTTCATAAAATAATGCAGGTTTGATTCTTCCCTTTGGAAATCACTGTCATTTTCTGCTTCAAACATGACTATACATATATAAATACATATCTATTTATTTTGCATTACATCATTATAGACTTATAATACTTTGTTCTTATAAAGATACAAACTTGAGACTCTGTGATAATTTATCACCCTCTTTACCACTAGCCATGTTTCAAGAAAAAAAAAAAAAAAAAAAAATATATATATATATATATATATATTATATATATATATATATATATATATATATATATATATTGAAGGTTCTAACATAATGACTCGGGCAAACCCTACACATTTGAAAATTCTATGATGACTAGAATTCATAAGATTTCGCTTCAGACATATCGACGAATTTCGATTTTGAATTGTCAGTTTCATGTCTGATCAAACATACTTTGTTATCTGAATAATCCAAAACATTAGTATCCACCATAACAAATCGGCGAAAGCCAATGCGAACAACATGTCGTAATAAAAAAGACGACGACAAAAACACCAAAAGACAAAATAAATAAGAGATTCATCTGGAATAACCATTTTATTGTGAAAGAAAATGAAATAAAGATGCAAATGAGTGATTTCATACAAAAAATGACGAAAAAAATTATCCATCCTTATTTGAAGAGAAGGAATTAGAAGAGAACAAGATAAGAAAAAAGAAAAAGAGGGATGGCTAAGGTCCCGTTTAGTTCACGAAAATTTTCAACTATATCCAAAATTCAGAATATGAAAATTTTCAATGTATTCCAATCTTTAGTTTTCATTTTCTAAAATACGCTTTACTTGAATTTGGTTGAAAATAAAGAATAAGAAAACTGCTTTTATAAAACAATTTTCTTGAAATGGTTAATGAAAACAATAAAAATGCTGCTTAAATGTTATGTTTCTATTCATTTTTGCCATTTGATTTTTGTCTTGATTTTTGCTATTGCTTTACACTTTTTTTACTTATACTTGGTTTTGCTTACACTTTTTGAATTCTTATAATTAAAAACAAGGAAAACAAGACAACTGTTTTCGATTTATATATAAAATGCCAAAATAAATAATTCATTTTCTTTGTTTTCAAAATTTGTTTTCGTCTTATTCTCGTAATCTAAACGTGTTTTCTTGTTCTCGAAAAGTTTGAATAAGAGAAAATAAAATTTTCTATCTACAACAGGCCTGGGCTTTTCAGACACTTTTTATATATATATATATATATATATATATATATATATATATATATATATATATATATATATATATTTCTTTCCATCCCAATATATAGAAGATGATCTAAATTTGACTAAAACGTTACTCAACATGAGGCCAATTGTTTTGATGAATCTTTTCACCCAAAACGTTACCAACATGAGGCCAACTACTTAATGGATCTTTTCACCCAACTCGAAATTTCACCTTTGACAACAAAAACGAAACAGATGGGTATACCCATCCATACTTGGTCTTTTGAGTTAGGAGAATCTCCTTTTTGGATTAAGCAGGAGTACTCCTACTGCTACAAAGTTTTCATTTTCCTCAGCAGTCATACGACCCAAAAGTATTTGCAATTGCAACCATTTTTTGGCCCTTAAGAATGAAAGAAGACATAAAAGAGCAACCCCCATTAAACTACGGAAAAATCTAGAGCTAGCAATTCGGGTGGTCTGATCGGGATGGGCCTACATTGGGCCGAGCCAAATTTGGTCTGATTTGTTCATACCAATGAAATAACAACCCAATTCGACCCTAATTCCGAATGGATCGGACTCAAAATTGCTTTATAGAGTTGGCAATCCCGATGATCCGATTGAGTTGAGCTCTAGTTTAGCTCACATCTAGAGCTATTTGGTCTGATTTGTTCATACCAATAAAATAACAACTCAATTCGACCCTAATTCCGGATGGATCGGGCTCAAATTGCTTTATAGAGTTGTCAATCCCGATGATCCGATTGAGTTGAGCTCACATCAAGCCAAAGGCAATCCGATTTTTTTGGACCAATAAAATAATAGCTCATCCCGACCCTAATTTCAGGTGGGTCAAGCTTAAATTGCTAAATCAAAATAAATCATAAATATCTCAAATTTAATATAAAAATGTACCTAATAATTTCAGCAAGAAGTCACTTCCTTCGCAAGGAGTATGTTCTCATGAATTAAAATGGATTATCAATTAATATATTTTGAAGATCAAAAACGATTTTTAATTTTGAACAAAAAAATATAATATATTTTTGAAAATGAAATAAATTTGTGAAATAAAATTAATGAATTAGAAACTTACAAAAAAAAAAAAAAGTAAGATATTTCATTTGTAAATGTGCTTGGGAAAATAGTTTGCAGTTAATATGGTGTAAAATGAACAATGTTTATGATTTAATAGTAATACTCATTTTCACCAATTAAATTATGTATTATTTCAACATACAAAATCTGATGATAATAGTTTTAACTACTACATACAAAAACTATGTTTGGATTATATTCTTTATAGTTTAGCTTTTAATATCCTCAATTAAACCCCATAGTTATTTGATTGTTTTATTGCTATAAATTTATATACATTTTATGTGAAATTTACTTCATTCTACCTATACATTTGATTATTTCATCAATTATATTATTTTAATATTTTTAAATAATATTGAGATGATAGTTTAACCCTAAACAGGATTGTTGTTTTTTTTTTTAAGAATGAAATTGTTAAAATAAATTATTTTATAATTTTTCATATTTCACTTTTTACTACATAAATAAATATCGAATAAGAATACATGAGTGGAGAACATTTAATGTGTAAAAAATTCTTAAAGACATTATAAACTTATTATACATAAAATATCCCACTTTACCTTAAAATATAAAAATTGTACAATCTTTATCTTTGTTGATTTGAAATTTTATTTTATTTTATTTTGAATGATTATATCAAAATATAATTTATTTTATTTCATTTTTTGAGTTTTTAATGATTAGATGATAATGCAGATAAATATTATTCATTTTATTTTATTTCATTTAAGCATAGCATTATTTTTATTTTTATATTTTATTTTTGAATGATTACATGAAGAGCACTTTTATTACATAATTAATTTTTATTATTGAAAAATGAGATATAATATAAAAAATTTTATTTCTATTATTATTTTATATTTTAAAATTAACAAAAAGCTAGGGTTCTGTTGAATATTTTTGAAAAAACATATAATATCAGATTTCTGTGGTGTAGTTTCAATTCATGACAGGAAGGAAAAGATGAATAATTAGAAAATGTGCAAAAACCCCCCTTGGTAGAACTTACACCTTTAACTTTATTTTGGTCTAAATAAACTCCTATAGTTTACTTTTGTTGCTCAAATTAGCCCTTATAATGACTAATATCATTAAAATGATCAAACAGTATTAAAATGACTATTAAAAACTAACGTGATGTCCACATGACAGTGAAACCTACTCTCTCATCTCCTCTCTCTTCCCTCTCATTTCTTTTCTCTCTTCCCTCCTCTCTTTTCTCTCTCTTTTCTTCTCTTCTCTTCTCTCCCTCCCACTGGTTGCGGTTAGACTCCCCACTCACCCAGCACTCGCCCCAACCCAAGCCCTCCACCCACCACCCGCCCCAGCACCACCCAACCATTTTTTTTCTATTTTCTTTCTTTAACTCTTAACTCTTAATTTTTTATTAGAATTTTATTTTAGTTTTTGAAATCTATTAAATAAAAATTCAAATTTTATTTTTTAAAATACACGTAAATTATTTATTATTTTGATCTACTAAAATAAATTTTAAAATTTTCTATTTTAATTTTTTAAAATCTACTAAATAAAAATTCCAAATTTTATTTATTTTTAAAATATAAATAAATTATTCATTATTTTTAAAAATTACAAAATTATTAATTTTACGTGTAGTTATTTCATTAAAATAAGTATATTTTAATTAAAATATTTAATATCTTTAATACCAAATATATTTGTTTATAATAATTAATAATATAATAAATAAATATTAACATTTTAAAAAATATTTTAAAATAAATTTGATTTAAAAAAAAGAAAAAAGAACTCATCCATTGATATTTATCAAAATTTGTATTAACTTAATACATTAAAATATATTAGTCTTTAAATAAAAATATTAAATAATAAAAAAACTCATCCATTTAAAATGAATTAGTTTTTAAAATAAAATATTAATATTTAATATAAATATTAAAAACTCATCGAATTAATATTTAATATCAAAATATTATTTCAAACCCATCCATTTGATTTTCATTTTGTAGATTTAAAGGTAGTAATTTTTTGAAATAATTTATTTAAAAATTAAAATAACCAAATAAATTTTTATACTTTTTAAAAAAATTACATTTTTATTTATTTAGTAGATTTAAAAATTAAAATAAAAAATTTTGAATTTATTTAGTAGATTTAAAATAAAAAATAATTTATTTATATTTTTAAAATAAAATTTGAATTTTTATTTAACATATTTCAAAAACTAAAATAAAATTTTAATAAAAATTAAGAGTTAAAAAAATTTAAAAAAAAAAATTAGTGGGAGGGTTGAAGTGAATTAACAATGAAGGAGAGAGAAAGGAGAGGGAGAGAGAAGAGGAGAGAACAGGGAAGAGAAAGGAGAGAGACGAGATGAGAGGGAAGAGAGAAGATAGGAGAGTGGTTCCATTATCATGTGGCGCCACGTCATCACTTAATCATTATTTTAATATCGTTTAATTGTTTTAACAATATCAATTATGGTAAGGGTTAATTTGAATTACGGGAGAAAACAACATGGACTTATTTGGATAAAGTTTAAAGTATAAGTGAGATATTAGGTAAAACACGAGATTTTTTTACACATTTTCCCATTAATTAAAACATGTGTTATTAGTTTTTTTTTTTTTTGAAAAGATTAAAGCACATGTTATTATTTTTTTTCTTTTATATTTTATTTTCGAGTGACTTAAATCTTGCATAAGAAAATTGATATAAATATTTTAATTAAAATAAGGGTAATTTCTTCCTCAGTTTTTTTAATTAAGTCTCTATTCTACAAATTATTGTAACCAAATATGTTATATGATTTTAAAAGGAAATATCAAATAATAGATTTTGAAAGTGAGTTAGACTGTATGAATGATAAAAGCATTCATAAAGCCTTGACTCTAAACATTATTCAAAAAATTATGACATGAATCCTGAATCGAAACATATTTATAGTATCTCAGTATCTTATAAAGTAATAACTGATGGTAGTAAGCATCTTTTGTATATAAAGATCAAACTTTAATTTGGCAAGCAAATGAAAGAATTCTGACAGTCATAGTCTAAGCCATTCGCGGGAATGTTTAACTGTCCTCAGAATGATTTCAAAGCAAACTCTTGGCTCCAAAACCAATTGAACAACCAAAAACTCTTATCCATAATAGAAGATGGACGAAATGTTCAAATTAATTTTGAACCAAGAAAAGAAAACTTAATAAGATCATGATATTATAAAGTCTTCTAATTCTTATTTAGAAATTAGAGCATGAGAAAAATCGAATATTCGATCAATTTAAATCTAGAAAGAAGTAATTTATTCCTCACCATTCGGATTTAAAATATACAAGCCCGAACGAAGCATTGAAAGTGCGATAGATCTCAATATTTCCCCGAATGATGTCACCAAATGATGAAGCTCTTGCATTTCGTGATGATGATAGAGAGAATGTGTTCCAAAATAGACAAAGAAGAATACTTAAAAGAGAAGCAAAATCCCGAAGCAGATAGAAAGAGAATGGTTTTTCTCTAAATTATCAAAGAAATAAAAAGAAAATTTAGGGAACAATGGTATCGAACTATGGAAACGATAAATGAATATTCCAATGTTCACATATTTTGATATTTATGCTTCAAATAATCAAATAAAATACCCTTTTTCACAAATAAATATGTTCCAAAAGGAATGGAAGACAGGTACTACTTCTGAAAAGAAGATAGTATCAACTCACCCTCCTTTGGAAGAAATAAAAATCAAAACTCAAGGTGTTGAAATAATAGCCTCACCTTTCAAAACAAGTGGGTTCAAATGATGATGAAAATAGAAGTACAAAACTAAAGACATAAGGAGTCTTCAACAACAAAATAATTTTTCGAATCAAATTTTAGGAACAATTTCCTCTCAATTAAATAGAATTGAAGGAAAAATGTTTACAAAAAATTATAATTCAGAACAACCTGAAAAACCTGAAAAAGAAAAGATTACCGAAAATCCTATGTTCAAACCAATAAAACCTTTGAAGTTAGGAAGATTCAATAACAATGAAGATTTGATAAAAATTTTGACACAAAAACTAAATACAATAGGAATTAAAGACCCTTCCTCTTCTAAAGATCAAATAAATTTCTTAAGTGGAACAGAAACCGAATCTTCTGATACACTTATGAATAATTTATCACGACAAAGAAGAAGATCAAATAAATAGATTAAAAACATGGCATCAAAGATCAAAAATTTTTATCAAAGACCTACACCTCCAGATTTACAATTCGAAGAAAGCCATGTAAAACAAAACAGTTATAACAACTGTGAAATATATTCTTGGAATATAGATGGCCTCTACGAACATAGAAATCTTGATTGTTCTTCGTCAGTAAATGGCGGGAGGCTGCATATTTGTTAGATGGAGAAGATCATAATCTTTATCGATTACTTCCTAATAGGGTTCTTGGCGCATTAAGATATTTAATTAGGAAAATTTTCTCCTTTGAAAAGAAAAATTTTAATTTTAACCAGTGTTAATGAAGAAGGAGAACAAGATGCAATCATTACTTTGGTTCATGTAATAACAAAACATTTTATTGGAAATCCAAGATGTTTTGTTGAAAGAAATTCTGAACTACTTCAAAATTTAAAATGTAGAACTCTTAGTGATTTCAAATGGTATCATGATGTATTCCTAGCCAAAGTAATGACTAGGAGTGATGCTAGGGCTTCTTATTGGAAAGAAAGATTTCTATTTGGACTTCCAACAGCCCTAACAGCAAAAGTACAAGAATCTTTAAGAGAAAGATATAATGGAACAATTCCATATGAAAGTCTTTCTTATGGAGATTTGATTAGTGAAGTGAAAAATGAAGGTCTTAAGTTGTGTACCCAACTTAGACTTCAATTTCAAATCAAAAAGGATCTTAAAGCTTCTAAAAAAGATTTAGGATCTTTTTGCTCTCAATATGGCATTCAGATGCCAATTCCACCTAGTCAATTTTCCAAAAAATCAAAACCTTATAGGGAAAATGTTGGAGATCTATCAGGAGAATTTTGAATGTTTGGTTCAGTTCTTGTATATTTTAAATCTGGAATAGTAGAGGAATAGTCTACTTAGCACCTGAATTTAAATTTATTGAACATTTGACATGCAGGAAGGGGTTCTAATTTCTAAATAAGAATTAGAAGACCTTACGAGAATATGATGTAATCGATTTTCTTTTCTTAGTTTCAAAATTAGTTTGAACATTTCCTTGCATCATCTTATTATGGATAAGAGTTTTGGAGCTAAGAGTTGTTTGAAATTCCATTACGAGGGTTGTGTTAAACATTTAAAGGGGTAGTTTAGAATTATAGAAACTGTTGAATTCTTTTCATTTGCTTGCCAAATTAAAAGTTTGATCTTTAGTGAGGACAAAGGCAGTTTATGATTAAATACGAAGTCATTACTTTATAGTATACTCTGTATACTATAAGTATGTTCCTGGATCTAGGATCCATGTCATAATTTTGAGTTTGAATGTTTAGAGTCAAGGCTTTATGAATGCTCTTATCATTCATACAGTCTAACTCTAGGTTTGGATAACAAGTGAAATACACCGGTCCAAAGGATGTATTTGTTTCCATTAACCCTAGAAGGGAATCCTGGAATTTGTTATGTCTTGCATCACGAAGACATATACATATAGGTTTGTCTAACCCTAACCTTGTTAAGGGTTTGGCTGCTACCTGAATAGCTCCTATATGAAGAATTTTGAATTTTTCTTTTTGAATTTGTTCTAAATCCTTAAGATCTAGAAGTTCAATAGTTTCTGTTTCAGAACCTATTGAATGTATGTATTCGAAGAGATTTTGATCCTATAATCTTTTTTGAATCCAAAAGTTCCTATTTTGTATAGTTCTTTGATATTTTGTTTTGGCATTTCCCAATTTTTTATATACTGTTCCCAATCTTCTATAGAAACAGAAAGTTTGTTTTCAAATTGTTGAGTATTTTCTTGTATATGCCTAAGTTGTTCATCAAATCACAGGAATGAACTAGTATTTTGAACTAGTACTACAAATTTTTGATAAAATTTGTCATTTCTACTCCCTTTCTGTTAATTTAGATTCTACATGTTGGGACCACCATAGGGACTGGCCACGACCTCAAGTTATGGTGACCAAGCGGATACGCTTTGGGGCGACCAAGCTAGCCCCAGCAAGGAATCATAGTACTTTGAAAGAAATTTACAAATGTAAATTTAATCAAAATTTTGCAAGAACTTGGCTCACGATACCATTTCTCTGGCGGACCCTCTAAACAGATTTGAACTATATAATTTGAGCAGTAAAAATTAAAAATTTGAAGCGAATGCTGATAATTTTAAAATCTTCAATGAATGCAGCGTTATGTGACGGGTTTCTATTGTTCATTTGTAGTGGAGTTGGGGAGTTTGAAGTTTCCAGCCTGATATACTATTTGAAGTTGATAACATGCAAACAGTATGCAATTTTGAATCAAATAAAGAACAGTATTGAAATTTGAATTGAAAATTTATTAAACTTTGGAAACTTACAAACTTTGTTGAAAGCTTTTGGTGAGCTTTACTTGGTGATGAAAGTGAATCTGAGCTCCAGGCTTCTCTCTCTAACTCTTTTCTCTCTCTAAAACTTATCCTGCCTAACAAAGGAGACAACCCCTCCTTATATAGAAAATTTTTGGACTTGAAATAAAAATTTGACGTCCACACAGTGGATCATAAGACTTTTCAAACTTTGAAGGGTCACTTGCTTTTTTGAAGGGTCACTTGCTTTTTTGAAGAGCCAACTACTTTTGACTCAGCCATTTTGTCTTTTTCTGCAAGTGGAGCTTTTGCTTTTGAAAGTGGAGAAGCAATGCTGTCAGTCATCGCTTTTGATCTTGAATCTTTATCCGCCCATTTGTGGGTCGAATCCTTCCATTCTTCATTAGTGAACTGTCGGAGGAGAGCATCAAATTTGGAGTTTTAGGAATATTTGAGCACATCCTTTCTGAGGCAAGGCTTTTGAAAATATTTTCATTCCCATTACTGAGGAGTGAATGATAGGAAGCGAAGCACATGTCTTCACGTTCTGGCTGGAGGAAGGTGTGCTGCTAATGTCTTCTTCATACAGTCACGAGTCGTGAGTTTGAGAGTGTCTCTGCTGCGTCTTCTTGGACTTTTTTGAGATATGCCCTGTAAGCTTGGACTTTGAGGTTGAAGGCTTTTTCAACTTGGGCTTTTGGAGACCAGTCCATCTTTTAGCCGGCATCAAGGTTTGGGCTTCGAAATTTTGAAGGCGTACATTAGGCTGATTTAAATTCCCTGCGAAAACTTAGGGAATGGGCTTGGATGGAATTGGTAGGAACAAAAATCCCAACAAAGAATCCAAGGGATTCTAAATTTTGAACAGTAAAAATTAAAAATTTGAGCAGAGTAACAGTAATTTTGAAATCTTCAATAGTACGGCGGCGTTGTAACGACGGGTTTCCTGTTGAAACTCCACTGTAGTGGGTTCAGGAGGTTTGAAGTTTCCAGCCTGATATACTATTTGAAGTTGATAACATGCAAACAGTATGCAATTTTGAATCAAATAAAGAACAGTATTGAAATTTGAATTGAAAATTTATTAAACTTTGGAAACTTACAAACTTTGTTGAAAGCTTTTGAAGCTGGGAGCTTTAACGATGATGAAATTTGAGTCCTGAGGCTCTGAGCTTCTCTCTCTAACTCTTTTCTCTCTCTGGAAACATCACCTTTAACGAGGAAACTGACCCTCCTTATATAGGAAAATTTTGGACTTGAAATAAAACTTTTACGTCCACACAGTGGATCACATGGCTATTCAAATTTTGAAAGGTCACTTGCTTTTTTGAAGGGTCACTTGCTGTTTTGAAGCCCGGAAGCTACTTTTTGACTCGGCCATTTTTGTCTTTTACGCAGAGTGGAGCTTTTCTTTGAAAGTGGGCTTGACATCCGTCTGTCACCTTTTGAAATCTTCCAAGATGCTATCACACCATTTGTGGGTCCAGATCTTCCATTCTTCATTGAACCTGTCGGAGGAGAGCATCCAAATTTGGAGTTTTGGAATATTTGAGCCTGTCCTTTCTCTGAGGCAAAGGCTTTTGAAAATATTTTCATTCCGTTACTGAGGGAGTGAATGGGAAGCGAAGCACATGTCTTAGTTATATTTGGAGGAAGGATTTGTGCTCTTTCTTGTGTCTTCTTCTTGGTACGGTCGGTGAGTTTTGAGTGTCTCTGGCTGCGTCTTCTTGGACTTTTTGAGATATGCCACCATGGCTTGGACTTTGAGGTTGAAGGCTTTTTCAACTTGGGCTTTTTGAAGCGGTCAATCTTTTTAATGACTTGTCGAGTTTGGGGGCAGGGAAATTTTGAAGGCGACGTGGAAATTTGATTTTAAATTCCACTAATAAAACTTAGAGATGGGCGGATGGAATTGGTAGGAACAAAAATCAATAGAAAGAATCCAAGGGGATTCACAGAATTTGGCTGATAAAATTAAAAATTTGAAGCGAAGTAAATGATAATTTGAAATCTTAAGTAGATGCGGCGGCGTTGTAGCAGCGAGTTTCTGTTGAAACTCATGGTATGATTAGGTTCGGGAGGTTTGAAGTTTCGGCTGATATACTATTTGAAGTTGATAACATGCAAAGCAGTATGCAATTTTGAATCAAATAAAGAACGATGTGGGGAAATTTGAATTGAAAATTTATTAAACTTTGGAAACTACGAGAACTTTGTTGAAAGCTTTTTGGTGGAAGAACTTTAACGGTGATAAGCTTTGAATCTAGGCTCTCGGAGCTTACTCTCTCTAAGCTCTTTTCTCTCTCCTAAAACTTATCTGCTATGAAAGAGACAACCCTCCTTATATAGAAAATTTTTGAGCAAATAAAAATTTAGCGTCCACCAGGTGGATCATAAGGCTTTTCAAACTTTGAAGGGTCAACTTTGCTTTTTTGAAGGGTCGGCTTGCTTTTTGAAGATGACTACTTTTATTCGTATTTTGTCTTTTTACTTGAGTGGAACTTTTCTTTAAGTGGAGAACAGCTATCCGATACGTCACCTTTTGAAATCTTCGAGATGCATCACCATTTGTGGGTCCGGATCTTCCATTCTTCATTGAACACATCGGAGAGCATCAATTTGGAGTTTTGGAATATTTGAGCACATCGCTCTCTGAGGCAAAGGCTTTAGAAAATATTTTGTTCCATTACTCAAAGGAGTGAATGGGAAGCCAGAAGCATATCTTGGATTCTGCTTGGAAGGTGGCATCTTGCTATTTTGTATCTTCTTCTTAGTGCGAGTCGATGAAGTTTTAAGTGTCTCTCAACTAGTCTTGGACTTTTTGAGATATGCCTGTAGCTTGGACTTTGGGGTTGAGGCTTTTCAGCTTGGGCTTTTGGAGGCTTGAGTCCATCTTTTGCTTGACATCGAGTTTGGGCTTGAAATTTTGAAGCGGCCCACCATTTGATTTTAAATTCCGCAGCGAGCAGGGAATGGGCTTGGATGGAATTGGTAGGAACAAAAATCCCAACAAAGAATCCAAGGGATTCTAAATTTTGAACAGTAAAAATTAAAAATTTGGCGAATACTTGATGAATTTTGAAATCTTCAATAGTACGGCGGCGTTATGACCAGGTTTCTGTTGAAACTCCACTTTGTAGTGGAGTTCGGGAGGTTTGAAGTTTCCCGGCTGATATCTTATTTGAAGTTGATACTTGTCTGAAACGGTATACAATTTTAGATCAAATAAGAAACGATATTGAAATTTGAATTGAAAATTTATTAAACTTTGAAACTTACAAGAACTTTGTTGAAAGCACTGAGAGTGGAAAGCTTTACTTGTTGATGAAGTGGATACAAGGCTCAGGCTTCTCTCTCAACTCTTTTCTCTCTCTAAAGCTTATCACGCCTAACAAAGGAGACCAACCCCTCATATATAGAAAATTTTTGGACTTGAAATAAGAATTTGGCGTCCTTTGATGGGATCGCTAAGACTTCAGACTTTGAAGGAGTCGCTTTACTTGCTTTTTGAAGGGTCACTTGCTTTTTGAAAGAACCAACTACTTTTGGCCCTAAACCATTTTGTCTTTTACGCAAAGTGGGCTTGTACTTTGAAGAGTGAAGCGGCTTTGTCAAGTCTGTCACCTTTTGAAATCTTCCAAGATGCTATCACACCATTTGTGGGTCCAGATCTTCCATTCTTCATTGAACCTGTCGGAGGAGAGCATCCAAATTTGGAGTTTTGGAATATTTAGGCTTTGTATCCTTTTTCTCACGAGGCAGGCTTTTGAAAATATTTTCATTCCCATTACTCAAAGGAGTGAATGGGAGCCAAGCACATGTCTTAAGTTATAGTACGGAGGAAAGGTTGTGCTACTTCTTTGTATCTTCTTCTTAGAATTACGAGGTCGTGAGAGTTTTGAGAGTGTCTCTCTTCAAAGTCTTCTTGGACTTTTTGAGATATATACATGAGAAAAACTGGACTTTGAGGTTGAAGGCTTTTTCAACTTGGGCTTTTGGGCTTCAGTCCATCTTTTGACAGCATCAAAGGTTTGGGCTTCAGAAATTTTGAAGGCGGCCCACCATTTGATTTTAAATTCCCTAGCCAAAAACTTAGGGAATGGGCTTGGATGGAATTGGTAGGAACAAAAATCCCAACAAAGAATCCAAGGGATTCTAAATTGAGAAACAAAGAAAGTGAATAACAATTTCGGGAAAAAGCTCACAATTTGCTTTGGAAGTAGTCAAATCCTTTGGTGATTTCGAGCGAGAAAAATACTTGGATTAGCTCAGTAGAAGCCCACTTGGAAATCCACAGAGCCAATTTGGAAAGATTTTTTGAACCTTTTCATTCCAGTTAAAAAACCAGGAATGAGTTTTTGGCCTGATACAAAACATATGGTACCAAGCATTTTTGTAGTCATAAAAATCAAAAGTTTGAGGATCAAAATGCTCAGAAAATCTTTTATGAGTAAAAATATTTGACGATCTTTTCATTTAATACTTTCAAAAATTTTGCACTTTGAATAAAAGCTATATCATTCTTATAGTTCGTGATATGAGAAATTTGTACAGACTCCGTATCTACGAGTATGAATTCGTAGAATCTACGGGTTTTGAGTATTTCGTTGGAAATGAAATACTTTTCATTTTGGAAAATCTTTTTGATTTGACCTCCTTTGAGAAGCGATATATTCAGGTTAAAATTTGTAATGGCACAATTTTTGCTCTTTTGTTTGGTAAGCAAACTTTGGGGTTGGAGTTTGGAATGAAGGGTTGAGGGATTTCCCTAAGACTTCGAAACGATTTGAAGTTTCAAGGAGATTTGAGGTTTGAGGCCTTTTTATTGCCATTGCATAAGAGGCTTTTGAAGTGGGTTTGATGGGATCACGGCTTTGCACGCTCATTTTCCACTGTAAAATTCCGTGAAAATCGAATTAAAACATTTGAAGATCCTTTGATAAATTCGATTTCAAAGTGGCGGGTAAAAATAAGCTTGCAAGGCAGCGTCTGTTTTGAAACTAGATTTTGAACATCTTTGCAATATTTCTTTTGCACTTTTGCAATCAACTCTTAAAAGAATTTTTATTGAAAACATCACTTTACGAAATTTGAATGCATAAAACAATGGCTAAAATCCATACCCAACCTTTGATGAATTCGATTGAGGACCCTCAGGCACAGTGAAATCGACAATTGGAAATTTTGTTTTGAAAATCTTACATTTTAAAGATTCCACCATATCTATGTTTGAGGCATACATCTCTATGATAGGAAAGGCTTAGGTGAAGGATACTGCGAGTCCATAACACAGTAATTTGACTTGTTTGACTACCAGGTATGTTCCTCAGGACCAAGGTACAAAAGTTTTCTTTGACCTTTGGTAAGAGCAAAATTAAAATCCTAAGGTTTGGGTAAAACTCAGCTACATAATTGAGGCTACCTAAAAACCTTTGTAACTGTGTTTTATCTTTGATTTCATCAGGAAATTTATTAGCAAAGTTTATTGCTTTGTATAGGTTTTATTTGACCTTGATAAATATCAAATCCTAAAAACCTAATATTTGTTTGAAACAATTTTATTTTTGTTGCAGAAATAACTAAACCATTATCTCTTACAATTTTTTGGAAAAATTTTAAATGTTTAGAAATGCTCTTCAATTGTATTTTGTGTAGGCTGTGTCAATGTAAACAATAGAAAATCTAGTCCTATTCATTGAATATTTCATTCATCACTTGTTTTGAAATTACGAAGGAGCATTTTTTGAAATAAAAACGGCGTACATTCCATTCATAATGTCGAATGGAATGCATGAATGGAGTTTGTACCTGTCTTACAGTTTAATTTGAATTTGCGAAACCAGGACTTCATCTCAATTTTGAAAATATTAATTTGCATTATAAATCCTTTGAATTAAATCCTTTTATTAGGTATTGGATACCTAATCCATTGTATGAGACTTTATTCAAGGGTTTTATAATTGATCACTAACCTTGGGTTCCTCTTTCAGAGTTACAGAGCTTCTGGACATAAAAGGTGCACAACTCCATGATGGTGTATTTGGAGTCTTATAAGGGTTTTTATTTTGAGAGATCATTAATCTCTTTTGCAATATTCAAGAGTTACGGATATTGAATAGAGTCTTTGCCTTTGTTAGATTTGTTTTCATTAAAATCTTTTCATATGGTAATGAAACCATATCTTTATTTTCTATTCCAAAATGCATTTTAGTATGAAGAACAAAGATTTTCTTCTATTTGTTTTAGATATTTTTTATTCTTTCTTGAACTTGTTTTGATTGTAGAATTTTCTTGATTCTTTTATGTTGTATTTCTTTTTGAAGAAATTTTACATATTTTGTTTTTATTAAGTAAAGAAATAAAATCTTGAACTTGACTTATTTCTTTGACTTCTCCTTTATAAATTCAAAGAAGAATTTCTTGATCTTTATATTTGGTTTTCATCCTTTATCATCAACTGAAAGGATAAAGTTGTGTTAGAAAGCGGAGTTCCTAAAACAATTTGATGACTTATGTTTTTAACTAGTAAGAATGAAGTTTTAATACAAATACCATTTTTGCAAATATGACCTTGTGGTATCTTGTATTGAACCTTCAAAGGATCACTACTAGCTGTTGATAATCTTTGAGAAGTTTTTACAAAATATACAGTAGGAATTAATCCTTCTGTATCTGAAGTTTAAATCGACTCTGAATCAATCAAAGCAATCAAAGCGCTGTAATTAGGATTGATTTTTGAGTTATTTTGTATACCATCTTTGTTTTGTCACCTCAATGTGCTATGTACAAAAGTTTCCAACACTTCTTCATTTGTTGTTTCTTCATTGATCTTCTTTTTAGTTTTAAATTTGTTAATCTTTCTCCTAGGTTTTGAGTACAATCTTTTAATTGATTTATTTGAATTTTTATTTGTTTTCTTGTACTTGCAAATCCACCATGAGTTCTGAGTTCATATTTTATAATTTTGAAATATATCTTTCATTTGATAAAGATAAGTTTATTTTGGGTTTAGGTTTATTAAGTTGTTGCTCTAATATTTTTCTTATATATGTTGCTTTGGTTTCTTTATCTTCAATTTTGTCTATCATTTCAATTAATAATTCTTGTTCAGCTGTTATCATGTTTACCTGACATAAACAATTTTCTATTTTCTCAATTTCTTTTTCATTTTCAGAGTTTGTTTGAGAATTATTAGTTCCAGAAGATGAAGTATTATTCTCTGAATAATATTCTTCTTCATTATCTGATAAAATGTTTACTTTATTTTTGCAATTAGAGGGCTCTCTGTCATGCAAACTACATTAAAACATCTAACTTCTTTTGTGATGTTTTTATTTTGTTGTTCTCGGGGGTTTTTAGATTTAAATTTATTTTAATTTTTGAACTTTTGAAGAGTAAATCTATAAGGTTTTGATTTTTGGAAAATTGACTAGGTGGAATTGGCATCTGAATGTGTGAAGCAGATCCTAAATCTTTTTAGAAGCTTTAAGATACTTTTGATTTAGAGTGAAGTCTAAGTTCGTACACAACTTAAGACCTTCATTTTTCACTTCACTAATCAAATCTCCATAAGAAAGACTATCATATGGAATTGTTCCATTATATCTTTCTCTTAAAGATTCTTGTACTTTTGCTGTTAGGGCAGTTGGAAGTCCAAATAGAAATCTTTCTTTCCAATAAGAAGCCCTAGCATCACTCCTAGTCATTACTTTGGCTAGGAATACATCATGATACCATTTGAAATCACTAAGAGTTCTACATTTTAAATTTTGAAGTAGTTCAGAATTTCTTTCAACAAAACATTTTGGATTTCCAATAAAATGTTTTGTTATTACATGAACCAGAGTAATGATTGCATCTTGTTCTCCTTCTTCATTAACACTGGTTAATATTAAAATTTTTTCTTTTTCAGTGAGAAAATTTTCCCACCAATATCTTAATGTGCCAGTAAACCCTGTTAGAAGTAACTGGACAGCATTATGATCTTCTCCATCTAACAAATATGCAGTTCCTGCCATTTGCATTTGACGAAGAACAATCAAGATTTCATGTTCAGAGAGGCCATCTATATTCCAAGAATATATTTCACAGTTATTATAACTGTTTTGTTTTATAGCTTTCTTGAATTGTAAATGCAGGTGTCGTCTTTGATAAAAATTTTTGATCTTTGATGCCATGTTTTAATCTATTTATTTGATCTTCTTCTTTGTCAGATAAATTATTCATAAGTCTTCATCGGAAGATTCGGTTTTACGTTCCTTAAAGTAGTACAGTCTTTAGAAGAGGAAGGGTCTTTAATTCCTATTGTGTTGGTTTTTGTGTCAAATTTTTATCAAATCTTCATTGTTATTGAATCTTCCCTAACTAAGGTTTATTAGTTTGAACATAGGATTTTAATTAATCTTTTTCTTTGGAGTTTTTCAGGTTGTTATGAATTATAATTTTTTGTAAACATTTTTCCTTCAATTCTATTTAATTGAGAGGAAATTGTTCCTAAAATTTGATTCGAAAAATTATTTTGTTGTTGAAGACCTTTTATGTCTTTTAGTTTTGTACTTCTATTTTCATCATCATTTGAACTAATTTGTTTGAAAGGTGAAGTTTGTTATTTCAACACCTTGAGTTTTGATTTTATTTCTTCCAAAGGAGGGTGAGTTGACACTATCACCTTCCGGAAGCAAGTACATCTTCCATTCCTTTTGGAACATATTTATTGTGAAAAATTATTTTATTTGATTATTTGAAGCATAAATATCAAAATATGTGAACATTGGAATATTCATTTCTGTTTCCATAGTTTGTCTGGTATTCTACAAATTTTTAACTATTCTTGATAATTTTAGAGAAAAACCATTCTCTTCTATCTTTGTGTTCTTGATTTCTTACTGCTTTTAAGTATTAACAATACATTTTGAACACATTCTCTTGCTGTCATCATCATATGAAACATGCGAGGCTCATCATTTAATTGACATCATTTGGGAAAATGTTGGAGATCTATCAGGAGAATTTTGAATGTTTGGTTCAGTTCTTGTATATTTTAAATCTGGAATAGTAGAGGAATAGTCTACTTCTTCTAGATTTAAATTTGACTGAACATTTGACCTTCTGGAAGGGGTTCTAATTTCTAAATAAGGAATTAGGGCCTTGCGAATATGATATAAATAAGTTTTCTTTTCTTGGTTCCAATTAATTTGAACATTTCCTTGTCCATCTTCTATTATGGATAAGAGTTTTGGAGCTAAGAGTTATTGTTTGAAATTCCATTCGAGTTGTAATTTAAACATTCCCAAAGGAATTGGTTTAGGAATTATGACTGTTGAATTCTTCATTTGCTTGCCAAATTAAAGTTTGATCTTTAGTGAGGACAAAGACGGTTTTGGATTAACTCACGAAGTCATTGCTATAGTATACTCTGTATACTATAAGTATGTTTACGGATCTAGGATCCATGTATCATAATTTGAGTTTGAATGTTTTAGAGTCAAGGCTTTATGGATATACTTATCATTCATGCGGTCTAACCTCTGGGTTTGGATAACAAGTGAAATAGGTCAGGATGTATTTGTTCCATTAACCCTAGAAGGGGAATCACGGAATTTGTTATGTCTTGCATCACGAAGACCCATATACATATAGGTTGTCTAACTAACCTTGTTAGGGTTTGGTTTGCTACGGATAGCTCTATGAAGAATTTTGAATTTTTCTTTTTGGATTTGTTCTAGATCCTTAAGATCTAGAAGTTCAATAGTTTAATTTCGGAACCTATTGAATATGTATTCGAAGATTTTGATCCTATAATCTTTTGAATCCAAAGTTCTATTTTACTTATGGATTCTTTGATATTTTGTTTTGGCATTTCCCAATTTTATATCTTTTGTTCCCAATCTTCTACAAGAGAAAAATTGTTTTTTCAAATTGAGTATTTTTCTTATATATGCCTAAGATTTGTTTCATCAATCCTGGATGAACTAGTATTATTTGAACTAGTACCTACGTTTTGATAAAATTTGTCATTTCTGCCCTCTCTGATGAATTTAGATTCTACACTTAGTGGGACCACCAGGGACCACCGACCTCAGGTTTATGGCGACTAGCGGATGCGGGTGACCAGCGCTATGTGAATCATAATTACTTTGAAAGAACACAAATGTAAATTTAATCAAAAATTTTGCAAGAACTTGGCTCTGATACCATTTCTACGCAGGACCCTCTAAACAATTTGAACAATATAATTTGAACAGTAAAAATTAAAAGTGAAGCGAGTAGGTAATTTGAAATCTTCCAATAGTGCGACGGCGTTGTAGCAGCGGGTTTCTGTTGAAACTCAGCATGGTGGTTGAGGAGGTTTGAAGTTTCGGCTTTGATATACTATTTGAAGTTGATAACATACCAAGCAGTATACAATTTTAGAATCAAATAAAAACATTATTGAAATTTGAATTGAAAAGATTTATTAGAGCTTTAGGCTTACAAACTTTGTTGAAAGCTTTTTTGAAGCTGGAAGCTTTAACAGGTGATGAAGTGCAGATACAATGCTCTCAGAGCTTCTCTCTCTAACTCTTTCTCTCTCTAAAACTTATCACACTTCAACAAAGGAGACCCCCTCCTTATAGAGAAAATTTTTACACGGACTTGAAATAAAAATTTGGCGTCCTGATGGTCATAAGACTTTCAAACTTTGAAGGGGTCACTTGCTTTTGAAAGGGTCTTAACATTTTTGAAGAGCCAACTTCCACTTTTGACTCAAGCCATTTGTCTTTTACGCAAATTAGACTTTTGCTTTTGAAAGTGGAAACTATTTTGTCTGAGTATGTTTTAATCAAGATCTTATCTGATTTGCTGAGTCGAGATCTTCCATTCTTCATTAATGATTTAATGGAGAGCATCCAAATTTGGAGTTTTGGAATATTTGAGCCTGTCCTTTCTCTGAGGCAAAGGCTTTTGAAAATATTTTCATTCCCATTACTCAAGGGGAGTGAATGGGAAATAGAAACATGTCTTAGTTACCATTTGGAGGAAAGAATTTGTGTGCTGCCTTTGTGTCTTCTTCTTAAGTCAAGTCGAGTTTGAGAGTGAAATAAATTGATAAAATTAAAGGAAATTTAGTAAGAAAATACAAAAAATTGTTATGAGTTATAAGCATGTCAAATATAAATACTTCATAAATCTAAAATTCAGTAGTAATATAAATTGTTGCCAATTAAATTATGATTGATTTTTTTAAGTTTTAATTCAAAACCAAACATCAACTGTTTTACAAACACAAAAGATTAATTTAATTTGTGGAGTGTTTTATATATTTTTTATAACAATTTGAGAATGACTTTCAATACAAAGTTGGATTAAATCAGAATGATTTAACATGTAATAATGAAGAGAAAAGTGACAAAACAATAATATTTTAAATACAAATAAAGTAATAATAACCATAAATATTATGATTGTTAAAAGAAGATATATTTAGCTTTAAAATAAGATATATTTAAATCTGCAAATAAAAATATTAACTGAAAAAATCCCACAAATTTAGTAGAAGAAATCAGCATTGAATATGATTCTTAAAAAAACAAAACATAAGTTCATTCACATTGTACACTCACTAGTATTTATAAATAAAAAAAGATGTTATATTGTATTAACCATCTTCTTAAAGAACATATGAACCTAAATTTATTTTTTTATGGGAAGTCTTGTTTTTTTGACAACTAAATAATACTTCCATTTATTACAATTTTTGAATTTTTTTTAACACAAAATAAAAGTGCTAAAATTTTAGAGGATGATGTAATATCCAAATTAATAGCAAAAAAAATCGGTTCGAGGTCTACACATTTGATAATCCAAAAATACCTAGAATACTTAATATTTCACATCTGCAGCATACTGACGAATATGATTTGATATGATGACTCTGTATGATGGAACTTTGCCATCTGAACAACTAATATGAAAACTCACGAAGAAGCTAATGTTGACGACACAACTATCCACTATAATAAGTCGACGACAAAACACGAAAAACCAAAAGAAAAAACAAAGGCAAATTCAGATTGATGTGGGAGAAACTACTTTATTGGAAAAGAAATCTAGAATTGGGAAATGAAACAATAAATTGGATGATTTTAGGCCAAAAATAGTAAAAAAAATCACCTAAACCACTTTATTGAAGAAAAAAAAACCTAGATCTAGGAAAGAAAACGATGGAATATGTGATTTTAGGTTAAGAATGACAAAAAAATCATCAATTCTTTTTAACGAACAAGGGCATGAAAGAGAGAGGCAAAGAGAGGGAGGACTAGAGTTTTCAGAGATAAGTCTTCTAAATTCAAAAATTAAAAATAATTTTGAATTATTTATTAAAACAATAAAATTGAAAAATCTAAAATTCTTAAGAAAATCACTTGGATCACCTTTTTTATTAAATAATTTAGGAATAAACCCATTAAATATGAAGTGAGATGTTTGGGGTCTCTCTAACATAATCGGGTGGTCTCAGAAGTTCGAGTCCTAGAATTTGCGTGTTCTATGGTTGAACTTTACCACCCTTGTAGTCCTCGGCGTATAATTAGTCCATAATAGTATACAAAAATGGTCAAACTCACAATTAAGGAGAATGAAATGTTATGTCCAAAACAATGAATTTTCCGTTCTTATTTTTATCCTAATAAAGAACTTAGAACAAAGATATAATTGATTTCTTTCTCAATCATTCTAAGAAAGATTATTGAAACTAAAAGGGACGATAAATCGAAAATATTTATTTCCTTTTTATTATTGAAAAACGTGTTTACAAAATGGGATATATATAAATATGTACAAGAAAGATTTTATCTATATTTTGAATTTTGAATACAATGGTAGTTAAGATGAAGATAATCTCATAGTTTCTAAAACTTCAAGATAAGGCTATTAGAGAGAGAAAGTTTTCTTGAGCTTGAGGCTAAAGCTTCCGATGAGATAATCTTGTTGGCTTCGAAGGAGATAATCTTAATTGTTGAAGAATGTGCCTCAGCAAGGAGGAATGATGGAGAGATAATCTTGGTGTTCTGGGTGAGAGGATTGGATTTGAAACCGGCTGAAAGAATCGCCAACCTTACTCATAAGACGGTGTTCCCATTGGAGATATCGATCTTGGATCGTAAGAGTTGGAAATGAGCAGACAATAGGCCTTTATAAGGGTATCAACGAGTTGGTCCTTTGAGGAAATGTGAGAAACTCGGATAGATCAGCGAGCAACATGATCCCGAACAAAGCGAAAATCAATGGATATATTCTTCATTCTTGGAAAAAAGTGAAACACCCGGGATTGACAAGAGTGAGTTGCACCAATATTTATCTGAGATTTGCTGGAGAGATATGGGAGGGTGTAGCTCACGCGTGGGATTTTTATCCAAGCAACTCTGCTGGCTAGAAGCAAGAGCTCGATATTCGACTTTAGTTGATGAATGAGCAACGAATTTTTGCTTCTTTAAGCACCAAGCGATTGCATTGCCACCGAGATAAATAATGTAGGTGGAAGTGGAGGTGTGATCATTATGGTTTCTCGCCCAATTGGCTTCAGTAAAGGTAGTGACATGAAGATGCTGATTCCGCTTCAAAAATAGCCCATGATGAATTGTGGACTTTAAATAACGCAAAATATGCTTGGCAAAGGATTAGTGAATCTCGGATGGAGAGTGAACGAATTGTGCCAATTTGTTGACAACATAGGAGATATCTAGTTGAGTAATTAAGAGGTATTGAAGTGCACCAATGACTTGTCGAAATTGGGTAGCACTTCTTGATAAACCATCGCTGAAGGGATAGATTGTGTGTGGGGAGACATCAGAGTAGTGCATTCCTTGGCACTAGACATGCAAGTCTTGGTCAATAAATCATGAATACACTTATGTTGAGTGAGAAGCAAACCAAATGTGGTGGGAAGAACCTCTATGTCAAGAAAATAATTGAGATCACCAAGGTCCTTGACTGAGAATCTGTTGGCTAAGGCCTACAAAAACTGGGTGAGAAAAACATTGTTGTTTCCAGTGATAATTAAGTCATCAACATTCACTAGAAAATAAACTGTTGTGGTAGCTTTATGACAGATAAAAAAGAAGCATTGCAGTGACAATTAACAAACCCATAAGACAATAAGAACCCTTGAGTTGTTTGTGCCATGAAGTGCACATTTAAGGCCGTAAAGTGAGGACCTTTAGACATTTTTATGAACGAGGGTTTTCCTATAAAATAGCCTTTATGGAAAGCCCTAACTAAACTTTCATTTGCTCACTCTTCTTAGAGTTTCCTTGAACAAGAGTGTTCTTCAAGAACAACTCGCTCCTCCTGGTGAGACTTAAGTTTCGACTTCCTTCTTCGGATCTAAGCTTGGCTAGCACCGAGACTTCATCCGAGACCGTTGCCTTAGAGGTTATCGGCTCCACTCTTCGTGTGGATACTGTTAAAGGCGAATCTAGGACTTGATTCGCTTCCATCTTTGCTGCCCCTGGCCAATGGATCGGTTCTAAAACTGACACAAGGTAAAATCTCGGACCTCTTTGGACACAGGCCCGAATTTAATGCTTGAGGGGTTCTTGAAGAATTTTTGTTATTTCGTTGCTTTGGCAGCATTTGCCACCTTCAAAAACCTGTGTGTCAGGCACTTGTGTGCATCATAATCGATTCTTTGTCTAGAGTTTTCGGTTTTTGGTACCCATGTTTCTCAAAGGTTCAAAAATGAGAATTTTGTTTTGAAAAGACTTGAGCGATATTATTCTTCATATAATCTAGTCATGAGATAGTCAAACATGGTATGAAGAAGAAACATAATGGATGATAAAACTCTAAAATGGGATTTTTATCAAATATGCCGAAGTTGGAACCCAGCTCACGTCGTCACGTTGCAATGTGGGTGAAGAATCAACAATGTCGCGACGTGTGGGTGCCCACATCACGACGTGAGTGCTTGCTCATCAATGTTAGGAACAACGTCGTGATGTGGGGTTTCGATGGCATGAAGGTATATTATTTGCCTTTGGCTTGTAGAAGAACTATGTCGTGATGTAGGAGGCTTATGAAGCCTAGCGACACATGATGTCGAGGAGTGTTCTCCCACTTTGTCGCGTAACGAGATTTGCTGTGAAGCAACCAAACCCAAGGCCCACGTCGCGATGTGTGTCCTTGACATTGCGACGTGGGCAACCATGTTCTTCATCTCAATGCAGGGAAGTCGCGACGTGAAGACCTACAATTTGGGTTTTGTTATTTTCTCTTGTTTTCTCACCCATTATTTTGAGGAATCATCTCTAATGTGACTAAGATGAGAATATGCAAGTTGAAGTTGAAGTGTATGAATTTCTAGAATCATGGATTTTTAAAGAGATTTCAATAAATTTTAAAACCATGGTTGAAATTACTTTCAAGAGACATAAGAAAAAAGTAGCACCTTTTGGCTATGTGGTTCAAGAGTTGAATCGGGGTTATGATTCAAGGAGTTGAATCAATTAGAGATTCAAGAGTTGAATCGGGCTTATGATTCAAGAGTTGAATTGAGTTATGGATCAATTTAATTCAAATTCTTTAGAAAACTTTTCATCTTGCTTTTGAAATCATGGGGTGCATCCATTACTTTCAATGTTTGCATTAGAAGGAGGAATGCATATTTTAAGAATTTGTATGTTAGCATGATGGATGATTATGGACAATGCCTAATGGTGATTGAGCATATAGCATGGTTACTTATTTTTGGGTAAATAGAGCCCTACATTAATCCCTACCTCTCTTTATTTTCTCAATGTATTTATCTTCTTGTCTAAATCTCCCTCAAATGTAACTTAAGGTTCTTCTTTTGCATGTATGTAATTAGATTACATTGGATTAGGATTAGTTGGTGGAGTTACAAAGGAGAAAGGAGCATGGAGGAAGATACAAGAAAGAAGACCTTGAAAAGTAAATTTGATTTATTTTCATGGGTTTTAATAATCATGCATGTCCTTGGGTTTGACTTAGTCAATTCCATTTTAGCTCATGGAATTGATTTTAGAATATCCATAAATCATGCCATATAGTTAGAGAGTAACTATCTTTATATTTTCATGAGAGATGAAAGTATATATATAAAGCAACCTATTAGTGATAGAGACTAATTTAAAGAACCTCGGTGTATATATTAAGGCTAATGTCTTCCATTAATATGGTGTGAACCTGAGTTCTTTTGAAGTTGTGGTTGTTGGGTGAACCCAAGCCCTCTCTACAAGAATACGTTCTATCAATGGAAATGAGTTTTCTTGATGAGTGGGTTGTCCTTAACTAGACTCGCTAGCTTGTTGGGCAAACTCAAGGTTAATGTTGGATAGAGACGTAGTTGAGTTAGTGTACATGAGATGTACATACATCATGAGTTGATAACCCAATGATAGTGCATAAATCAATAGTTGATAGCACTGGATTCGATAATTACATGAAATTGCAATTGGTATCGACAAGATACCTACCTATTATTAAGGTGGCTTGTTGGGTAGACCGTTGTGGCTTGTTGGGTAGACAGGTAGCTTGTTAGGTAAATGAGTCATTCTTAGTGATATTGGATACTCGATAACTAGTGGAACTTCCATATAGGTTCTCTCGGATCAATAGTGTGAAATTTATCGATTCGTAATAAAATAGTAGAGCTATAATCTGTGATCTATTATCAAATCGTAATAATCAAGCATTTTAAAATGCGATCTAACATGATCTCTATTACATCTAGGTTGTTAGAATCCAAACCATGTCTGATTGTGAACTTTCGTATCAATATTAGATGTCGATAAGTTAGCAAATTTGCCAACTTGTTATTTGTGTCTAGGAACTTGAGAATTGTTCATCACGGAAGAATAGCCCTATGTCATGTGATGGCCCACTCCTAGAATCCCCTGCTGTTGATGCATCTATTGAAGATCAGAACGCATATCAGAAGCACCTGGATGACATTGTGATTGCCACATGTATCATGCTTGCATATATGTCACTAGAGCTTTAAAAATAGCATGAGGCTATGATAGTTCATGCCATAGTCGTCCATTTGAAGGAGATGTTTCATGAGCAAGCGAGGTCCGAAAAGGTCGAGGTCTCTAAACAGTTATTTCACTCAAAGATGCAAGAGGAGACATCTCCAGTACAGTACACATTGAAGATGAATGAATATATTGTGAGGTTGGATCAACTGGGTTTTGGTATGGATAATGAATTGAGTATAGACTTGATTCTTGCTAGTTTACCTGATAGTTTTGCTAGTCAGGCTCAACTATGACTTAGAACGATAAAGAGACCTCCATACATGAGTTGATCATCCTCGCTTACACGTTTAAACCCACCTTGAAGAAGCGAAAGGTAACTGGTGGATACTTGTGGATTTTTCTAGTTCTAAGAACAAGAAGAAGAGAAAAATCACCAAGCAAAAGAGAGGGGTGGCTGAGAAGAAGGCTAAGGAGACTTCCCAAAGGGTACTTGCTCTCCATTGTGGCAAAAGAAGGCCATCGAAGAGAAATCGCAAGGCTTGTATGGAGTCAAAGAAGAAGGTGGCACATGATGCACCATCATCTTCGTGCATTTGCGCCATTGAGGTTAATATTGTTTCTCGTGACAACTTTGGGTATTAGATACCTGGCTGTGGCTCACACAATGATATGCAGTGGCCTACTTAACGCAGAGGAAGCTTCCGCAAAGGAGAGTCCAACCTTCGAGTCAACAATGGTGCAAGAGTTGCAGATGTTGCTATTGGGACTTATGTTTGAACCTCCCTAGTGGACTTTGTTTAAATTTGGATAATTGCTTTTATGCGCCAGCTTTGACAAAGAAAATTATTTATGTTTCCTGTTTGAACAAGAAAAGGTTTCATTTAAATTTTTGTAACAATGGTTGTTACATTATGTTAAATGATGTCTTTTATGCTATTGGTACTTTAAGCAATGTGATTTACATATTAGATATGTCAAATCCAATTCTAAATGTTAATGACAATAAAAGACAAAAGGGAGATAATTTGAAATCATCATTTTTATGGCATTGTCGCTCGCCATATAAGTGAGACGACATGACGGTTAAGGCCAAGAGTGGTAAAGGGTCATTTGATTATGAATCATTTGACATGATGTGAACGGCTTGTTAGGCAAGATGACCAAGTTACCCTTTAAAGGAAAGGGTGAACAAACAAGTGAACCATTAGACCTAATACATACCGATGTATGTGGTCCTATGTCCATTCATGCTAGAGGTGGTTTCATTTAGTTCATAACCTTTATCGATGACTATTCATCACATGGTACTTGTGTCTCATGAGTTAATATGTCAATGGTTTTGAAAAGTTCAAAGAATCTGCAAGTGAAGTAGAGAAACAATTAGGGAGAAGTATTAAATCACTTAGATCATATCGAGGTGGTGAATACTTAAGTCAAGAGGTTTTAGATTATGTCCGGGATAATGAGAATTTATTCAAGTGGACTCCACCTTATACACTGCATCAAGTAGTGTGGCTAAAAGAACAAACCAAACCTTGTTGGACTTGGTGAGGTCTACGATGGGCAAGGCGGACTCATCAAGTCCCTTCAGGATATGCACGTGAGGTATACTGCCATGTTAAACAAGATCCAATCCAAGTCATTGAAGATACTCCATATGATATGGATCAACAAGAAGCCCATCTTTCTCACAAAGATAGATCATTCCGCTTATGTGAAGTGGATGGCAGCAGATAATCTAAAGCTGTCCACAAGTGTCTATCTGTAAGATATCCTAAAGATATAAGTTCTACAACACTTTGGAAATTTAAAGTTGTTTAAGTTCGTACATGTTGTCTCTCTTAGATAGTATTTGTTTTGAGAGAAGACAATGGGGAGCAAGTAAGTGAACTTATAGTTCAAAGTGTCAAACAGACAAATCAATCGACTTGATCTAAGGTTGTTATTCAAAATGAGGAAGTAGCAACCGATCCTTCTTAAACACAAAGGGCACTTCAGAGATACATACTCTTCCGCAGGAAATATGGTTTCATCAAAGAACAAAGTGGCATTGTCTATAGAAGATGATCAGCCTTCATTACCATTTAAGAATCTATGAAGAAGGAGTTTGATAAATGTGGCCTATGGCCAAGAAGTCGAGATGGACTTCCAAGGGCAAAACCGGGTTATGACTTGGCTGATCCTTCCAAAAGGACAAAACTTAATAGGGTTCATGGATCTTCAAGAAGAAGACTATTGATGGAAGGTAATGTGATTATTCATAAAGCAAGCTTATAACTATGTTGTCAAACACAAGGAATTGCCCATGACTTAGACTTTAGTCCATTAGCTTATGTTAAACTAAACGATAGCCCTTGCCATTGTTGCTCATTATGTTTATGAGATATGGCAAATGGTTGTGAAGACGACTTTTCGTAGAAGGAAATCCTAAGTATGATGTACATGACACACCGAGGTCTTCACATCTAGAAATGGTAGTAAAGTGGCAAACTTTAGAGATCCATTTATGACTGAAAACAAGCATCTAGGAGTTGGAAATGTCCTCGATTTTGATAAGATACAATCAAAGAGCTATTTCTCCAAAATGCAATGAAGCTTGTGTGTACAAAGAAGGTTAGTGGAGTGTTTTCATCTTCCTAGTATTATATGGATGATATATTGCTTGGCTGGAAATGACGCCTCAATGTTACAATCAATATATTGCTTATCTTGGTGAAGACTTCATGAAAGACTCGACAAGCAAATTCATAATTGGGGGTAGATTAAGATCTATACAAATAGAAGGTTGCTCGTCTTTCACTAATATTTGCATACATGGCTTAGATTCTAAAGATGTTTAGCATCGAGCAATCCAAGAGAGGGTTCATTCCCATTACCCATGGGATTACCATCTCGAAATCCTTGTATTCAAAGACAAAGGATGAGAGGACAAACATGAGATTGATCCTGTATGCTTTGGCTATATGATCAATCATGTAAACTATGTTATGTACTAAACCCAACATATCATATGCCCTGAGTGTCATGAGCGGATACCAGTTGGACCCAAGTGAGGGTCATTGGGTGGTTGTCAAGAATATCCTAAAGTACTTAAGAAGCACTAAGGATGTGTTTTTGATTTATGGAGATGCAGATCTTATGGTAAGATGTTGGCTTCCCATCTGATAGAGATGACTCTAAGTCTCAATCAAACTAAATGTTCACATTGAATGGTGGCACGGCCGGCTGAAGAGTTCAAACAAGAAATGACTACGGATTCTCGTGAATCGAATCAGTACATCACTATTTCGGCGGCGTTTATGGAAGTGGCTCGACAAGGATATAGTTAATTTATGAACTAGGAGTGGTCCCAAGTATTGTTGATCTGATAATGATGTATTGGAATAACAATGGAGCCACTGCAAAAGAAAATGGAACCACAGTCTCATTGGAAAGTCCAAACTAGTACTCAGGGTGATACCATTTGATTTGAGAAAATCTTGCAGATCATGGTGTTGGGTAACAGAGAAATACCCATCTATCAAAATGTGTCTGATCTCTTGGTTAATCCACTTCCCTAAAAGAAGTATGATTCACATCTACTTGCTTAAGGTATGAGATACAAAGACTTATTTTAGATCAATGAGAATAGAGATGCTTTAAAGGCAATTTCCTTAGCACTTATTATACATCTTATGTTAATAATGGCATATTCTCCATTAATTTGATTTACACGTTGAATTTATATGATTCAATCGGATTAACAGTTCATGATACATAACATAGCATGGAAGAAAAATCACATGAGATCGTGATAATAAGATTTCTATCATGCTGCTATTATACATTGGTCTAAATTATCCTCATTATAGGATCAAGATCGACATTGTTGATCCGAAGAGACTAGCACATGTCATACTCTCGATCGATCAAGAAGAATTCTTGGCTTAATTGTGATCATGAGTTGATAGAGTTGCAGCCGTGATGTTTACATGGGTAGCGCTAAGTACATTGAGACTGCTATGAGACAATCATGGGTGGATGATCTTATATGTAGATGATTGTTCCATCATAGCAATGGTGCAAGTATCTCAAACCAGGTGCTCAAGGATATCTTAGATGTTGATTCCATGCTTGATTTCATTCCTTTGTCGCTTTAAAGGTCATCATAGGGTGATGATCGCATGCTTTGAGGTGTTCGAAGGTAATTGAGTAGCCGATAAAGGATTCCCCATTCCAAATAAAGGGAGAGTACACCTATGGCCTCGTGTCGGGATCATTACTCGGGAATCTCTAGCCATAGTGGAAATGTCATGAAGAATGTCTTCAGGTGCATGACTGAAGAGTAATGAGTCCGAGGACAAGATCTAATATCACTTGCCAGATGGCGTGAGTCATTCTAAGGGGAGCTACACTGTTCAGTGCTCTAAACTAAGTGGGGTATAGATTGGTAAAAGAACAAATTACACAATAATTGTCTATGGAAGGGTTAGCAGTCAAACTGGAAACTTGCTTAACGGTCACTTAACGGTCAATAATTATCTAAACTTGCTCTAAACTCTACGATCAATTAAGGGTCATGATGTGTTGCGATTTTCCTTACTTTCTAATTCAATAGTTAAACTGGCGACTCAAATATAACTGAAAACTTAATGGGTCACACACTTGTAAGAGAGGCTTGATATAAAACGGATTTTGTATATGATCCAACATGAGTGGAAATCAATCTCGAGAATGGAAATGCCAATGGGATTAGTGGAATCTTGGGATTATGAGTCTCACTTAGAGATAAAGGAGGTTTGGCTGTTCATGTTTTAGTACGAGTGTAACACTTCGAAATATACCCTAGTTATTTTCAACGTGTTTAGGGTATTTTGTAGGTATAATTTGAATTTTTCATAATTTAAACTCAAAACGTGAAAATTGAGAAACTCTGAAATAAGAAAGGGTAATGGTAATTTGTCAAAATGGGACACAAAAAGTTATAATATAAGAAGATGATATGCTATTATAGAAATAGCATGTTGTAAAATAGAAGGGAGTTTGAGAACCAAAGTGCAATAAATGAAATTAGATCAATGATAAGACCAAGTTGGTCTCTGGCCTAAAGGAGGGCTAGGCACATGAAGAGAGGGAGAACAAAGGAAGAAGGTAAAGATGAGAAGAGAACTTCAGGTATGGAAACTACCAGGTATGGATTACTGGTTCGTATGGATTCGTACTTTATGATTCTGATTCTTGGTCTAGTTCTTGTCTAGGTTTTGTTATGAGAAGTTCTAACCTACCACATGTGTTTTTGAAGTTGTCAAGGAACTTGTAGAATATGTATAGATGTTTAGAAATGAGTACTCTATGGATTCAGGGGATTCATGGTAGTCATTTGCTCGTGTAAGGAATTCCTCCCTTGAGCTTAGGCTCTGAGGTGTTTAAGAGTATGAATACTTGTTGGGTGTTAGAAACTTAACTTCCTCTTGTGTTTATGTCATTATGAACCATTCGGGAGTTGTTTTCAGATGCTGGGATTATTTTTTGACTTTTGGGTTGGATTTCCTCTCGGTGGGAAAGGACGGTAAATCAAGAAACTGGATAATTTTGGGGTTCTACTCCATTTAGGGATCCCACGAGTACTTAAGTCTGCGGCGTGACATGTCCATGCGCACATGCTAATAGGAGGCTTGGACAAGCCCCAGTACACTGCGTGAGAGTGCCTATAATGGAGCGTAGTGCATACGCCTACTCATAGACATGTGTTTTTGTCATGTTTTGTTATTCTATTATTTCGAAGACTTGTCTATTGGACTAATGAGGACCCTATAAGTGTATGAAAGGTTCCATTCATGTTTGTAAGGTAAAGGAAAAATTAGATCGTACCTCGCTTAATGTTGGCAAACTTAATGCCCCTATGATAAGATAGTAAGTTCTTGAACACATATAATTGTAGATCGCTCAAGACTGATATTGAATGACACGACACTCCTCTGCGGCAAGGGTGCACGTATAATACTTGCATTTCTCGATTGTGCTAACGACACTCTCGACCTGCTTCGCACATTTTAGTACTTCATCCCAATTAGTATGAAGGCACTCTCCGAATCGTGCTTTCGACACATTTAATACTTAGATTTCAATTAGTGCGACGACACTCTATCAATGCTTCCTCGAGACTCGCTTTAGCACGACACCTCAAGATCGTATCCATACCTTCTGGTACTTATCATGGTCAGGTCCTACCATTTCTTATTACTAGTCTAGGTAGCTTCAAAACAATTTATATGATAAGAGCTCTGAATAATCTAATAAGAGTAAAGTAATGTACATCGTTCCATTCTAAATGTGTACCTACTCGCACCTCTATACAAGTAGTTAAATCGCTTATAGTACCTACGGGTACCTTGTACAAGCAAACCTCCATAGTACTACGGCACCCCCGCATAAGTATAAGTTATGGCGTAACTACGCACCTCCGTTATTGCTATAAGCTATGTAACTCCTAATGAGATCCGAACAAGTATAAGTCTCAGTTATATACAAGTATGTGGTAAGCTCATATATGAATTATGAAAATTTGATATTTGCATCAGATATCCATATCGTTATATGCTTACTTAAATTAGCATTAGTGCATGTGAATACGTATAGTGTCATCACATGTTTCACTGCTGTTTAGCACGAGTTTCAATTGCAGGTAGGTACAGAGGAGGATATGATCTTCTCCGTGATTCGCCGGGCAAGCACACTTGTAGGTCCATCACCTTTTAGGTTTTCAGCGCCCTCATTATAAAGCAATGTACGCATTTTGTATATGTATATGTAAATGAGACTTATGACTGTATGTATTAACATTGTAAAACACCAATTTACGATGGTAGTTTTATTTTTGTATCTTTATATATGATATTGATTCGGGCTTATAAGATTCGGGCCCACCAATGTCTAAAAAGCAAGTAAAGTCCTGATAGTTTCGTCTCCTTCATTCCGCTGCTGCCTGGGTCAGTGTGGGACAAGTTGGTATCAGAGCCTAGGTTTAGGCGTTTCTAGAAGAATCTTAGATTAAGAATGTACCTACATAGTAATGTGTTGGCCTAATGCAGATGTCCTTGTTTTGTGTATTGTTTAGAATGGATCCAATTTCTAAGAAGTTGTAGATGAATAATTGAAAGGCCAACTTTGACTTCAATTCGCTTCTGGTCCGTCTAATTCAACTATTGTAAATGAATATGCCTCAATTGAAGCATTGTAAAAATCCTCAAGATATGGCAAGGGTTCATTGAATCACTTAATTTCGAGCCTGGAAAGGATTCAAAGAAGAAAGGTGGGAGTGGAAGAATTCCATGGTACAAGTATGGAAGAGTCCGAGAAGCCGAGTTTTGGCTTGAAAAACTCTGAAAGGGCTTAGATGAGTGAGATGCCCCGTGGACCAAAAGGCCACATGTGTGGCTTCATTGCCGCAAGGTGTAGCTGAGGATCGGTGGAAGCCGTTTTGTGAAATCCAACGTCCCAAATCCAAAGCTAATGTGACTACTTCGTCATAGAGTTTAATACAAAGTATGTCACTGATGATTACAAGGAATCAAAATAGAAGTAATTTTTTACTCTAAGACAAGGAATCGACAAGGCTGAATAAGAGGAAAGAATTCACTTTCTTAGTAAATATGCACGACCCGCTCTACTAAAAAATTCGTATGTGTATGGGGCTGAGGAGGCTACATGAGTCCATAAAGGTACTTATGGCTGTTACTCAGTTAGTTGTCAATTTTTATCAGTTAAGGCATGCTATAAAATTTCGAGGTTTGAAAACTAAGAGTCAAAAGAAAGAAAGAGAAAAAAGTTCAAGAGGGGTTCCTTCGTGAAAAAAAGACTCAGAGAGTCACGTTGATTCAAGACAGGGTCTAAATTACAAGGGTAGGAGATAAGGACCTACCATGACACAAGGTTCTGGTGGAGGCACCCTAACCGGACAAGAGGAAAGACTTGCATGCCCGCATTGCTATGGAACTAATATGTAAGGTGTAGACGAGTAAGCGGGTGTTTCTGGCATGAAAGCATCGATCACGTGGATAGCTGAAACTGGCCCACGCAAGGGACGGAAGCTTCGAAATCCTTAAGGAAGTGTAGAGGAGGGTCAAATGTACCCCACACAAACCTTTGAGTAAGGGTAGAGGACGGTGGTCTACAAGGAAGAGGTAGTGCTTTCGTAGAAAGTGAATCGTCCCAAGCACGGCAGCTGCCAACCCGAGCTTGTTAAGTGAGAGCTCGCAAGATCCTGGATACCCGAGGGTTATTGCTGGTACTTCTACTCTCTCTTCGATATTGACTTGTATGCTTTAATTGATCTAGGCTCTACACACCATATAGCATATGTGTGGGAAAAAAATGAGTGATAAATTGCCTTTTAAGTGAGAGCTTCACTTTATGACCTGATTACATAGAAGTCCTCTCTGGCATAGTGTTGTAGCCAATCATGTATAAGAATCTGTCCCCTATTGGTACATGATAGGTAAATTTCATTATTCATAATTGCTTTGGTTTTTCATGAATTTGATTTGATATGGGGAATGGATTAGTTATTCAAACATTGGGCCATAGTTGGATTAAGTATAAGAAAATGTTCGCTTTAATGTTCAATCTATCGTATAATAACAAAGTTATTTCAAATATGGAAGCCCGACGTTTTCTCGGGAGAAAGGTTGTGAAGCTCATGGATTCCTTACTCTCAAAAGAGAGCAAGGAATTTAGAAAATATTCCCTATGGATTAGGAGTTCCCCATGTATTCCGAGGAACAATGGAGTACTCCACCCTGAAGAGAAGTGGACTTCATTGGTCAGATGTGGACCACTCCTATTTCGAGGGCACCACCGCATGGCTCAACTCGAATCAAAGAGCTAAAGACTCAACTACAAGAGCTATTGGATAAGGGTTTCATCCGACCAGTGTCTCACCTCGTGCGCCGCTTTATTTGTTAAGAAGAAATATGGCACTCTTCGATGTGCATCGATCACCGGCAACAAACAAATGACAATTAAGAATAAGTATCCATCGCTAAGAATAGAGGATCTATTTGATCGCTGGAGGAGCAAGCGTCTTTCAAAGATAGACTTGCGCTCGGGATATTATCAACTCTGGGTAAAAGAGGTCGATGTCCCGAAAACAACTTTCATAACTCGTTATGGCCATTATGAGTTTTTAGTAATACCATTTTGGGCTGACTAATGTCTAACTGCATTTATGACTTTGATGAATGTGGTTTTCCACCTCATTCGATCAATTTGTTGTGGGTATTTATTAATGATATCTGGTGTATTCTATGACACAAGAACATGAACACCATTTATGATAGTATTGCAATTCCGAGAGAGAATCATTGTTTGCAAAGTTAAGTAAATGTGATTTTTGATTAAGGAAGGTCATTCCTAGGTCATATTGTATCTGCTGAAAGCATAGAGTGACCTAGTGAAAATCAAGCAATATGAATTGGAACCTCTAAATGTAACCGAGGTATAGTTTCTCGGGCTTAGCAGTTATTGAGATTTGAAAGGATTTTAGCTATAGCATCCTCACTTACAAGATTATCTAGGGTGAAGTTTGAGGATGATAAGTGCCACCAAATTTGAAAGGTTAAAAGAATAATCAAGCACCAATGTTGATTCACCTACTGGTAGGATTATACTATGTACAGTGATGCTTCGAGGAAAGGTTTGGGATGCGTATTGATGCAGGATGGGAAAGTGGTGGCTTATGCTTCCAGACATTTGAAATCGCATGAACAAAACTATCCCACTCATGATTTACCTCTAGCGCTTGCAGTGAACGCTGAAAATTTGGCGACACTATTTGGCATGAGAAAATGTAGAATTTTCTACCGATCATAAGAGTGAACATTTGCTAACTCCAAAGATTTGAACTTGAGGCAACGTTGGTGGTTAAATTGTTTAAGGATTTATGATTGCATAATCGACTACCACCCAGAAAAGCAATGTAGTATGATGCCTTAAGTAGGAAAATGATTTGTCTTTGAAAGATTATAATCGAGATTTGATTATGATGGAGCCTTGTTGGTTCACTGAGAGCACTGATTTGAAGCAAATGATAGTAAATGCTCAGAAAAATGATACCTAGTTATAAGAGATGGTTCAGTTAGTCAGTACTAGAGACAAGACTGATTATGCTATAGATGAAAGTGGAGGTTTGTTGTACAAGAGCAAATTATGTGTACTGAATGTTATGGTTTTGAGAAAGAAGATATTATATGAGCTTTCTCACACATCGTTTTCACCATGCACCTCGGAGGCAATAAGATGTACCAGATATGAAACAAGATTTCACTGGGTGGCGAGGGATGAAAAGGACATTTCAGTACGGTTCAAGGTCCGACGTGAGCACCAGTAAAGGTCGAATAATTAAGTACTATCCGATATTAATCCCTTCCAATTCTAACGGAAGTGGATAACATTTACTATGGATTTAGATCCTGCTTCCCTCACCTAAAGGAAACATGATTCACTTAGTAATCAGGCCGATTAACTGTCCGCCACTTCTACGATCCGACTTCCGGACTACTCCATGGATCGCCTAAGAGGAACTTTATGTGAGCAATTATCGATTGCATGGGATTCCTTTATCTGATAGTGCCTGGATCGGTATCCACGTTTACGCCAAGGTTCGAAGGAATTTTATGTCATTTTTTTGGTACGAGATCAGTTCTAGCACTACTTTCCATCCACAAACATATGATAATCCGAAGAGTGATCAGCGTTGGAAGATATGCTTCGGTGTGTGTATTAGATTTTTTCGAAGTTGGGATGAAAAGGTTCCACTAATGGAATTTTGCCTATAACAACGCTTATCATCCAAGATTGGTATGGCCCCGTATGAAGCTGTATGGAAGAAGATGTAGAAATCCTACGGTAGGATGAGTCAAGAGCATAAGATTATTGGTCCCGATTAGTAAAAGACACGGAAGAAAAAAGTTTAGATTATTCACAGGTTAAAAGTCACAATGATAGACAAAAAGTCTTATGCTAATTTGGAAGAGAAGGATATAGAGCTTCAATGAGACAAAGTGTTTAAAAGTATCTCCGTGGAAAGATAACTTGGAAGAAAAGGAAAACTGAGTCCAAGATTTATTGGCCCTTACGAGATTTTAGAAAGAGTTGAACCAGTAGTGTATTGTTTGACACTCCTTCTAGAGTTAGCCAAATTACATGATGTATTCCATGTGTCTATGCTTCGGAGATATCGTTCTGACACATCACACATATTACCAGTTCAAGATATACAAGTACAAGAAGATTCACTTTCAACGAAGAGCCAAAGCTATTCTAGATCGTGAAATAAGACAATATGGAACAAGCAAGTTCCTTTGAAAGCGCTTTAGCAATATCATTTATAAGATGGAAGAAGCGACATGGGAACCATTATCGATAATGAGGGCATGCATTCTCAAATTTTTCAGCTCGTAATTTCTAGGACGAAATTTATTTTAAGGGGGTGGATTGTAACACTCAATATACCCTAGTCGTTTTCAACATGTTTAGGGTATTTTGTAGGTATAATTGAATTTTTCGTAATTTAAATTCAAAACGAACCGAGAAACTCAGAAATAATCAAGGATAAATTTGTAACTTGTCAAAACGGGACACAAAAGTCATAATATAAGAAGATGGTATGCTATTATAGAAATAGCATAAGTTGTGGTGCAAATAGAAGGGAGTTTGAGAACCAAAGTGTAATAAAATGAAAATTAGATCAACGGCTACACTGCCGGGTCTCTCATTCCAAATGAGGGCTAGTGGCATTACGTGAAGAGAGGAGAAGAAGAAGAAGAAGGAGAAGAGAATTTCGCATGGAAACTATTGTGTATGGATTACTATGGGTTTGAAGATTTGCGGAACTTTGTATGGATTCTTGGATTTCGTCTAGCTTTGTCTGTGTTTATGAGTAGTTCTCTAACCTATCATTATACGTGCTCAGGAAGTCATTGGTCGAACTTGTAGAATATGTATAGATGTTTTTAGAAATGAGGATTTCTATGGATTTGTGGGGATTCATGTAGGTCATTATTTTAGTGTATGAAATTCTCCTTGAGCTAGGGTTTGAGGTGCTTAAGAGTACATGAATACTTGTCGTAAGTTAGGAAGCCTTAACTTCCCCTCTCGTGTTTATGCTTAAGTTATGAACCATTTGGGAGTTGAGCCGTGATGCTGGATTATTTTGACTTTCGCTGGATTTTTGGAAAAGGACAAATCATCAACTGGGCAATTTCGGGGGTCCTACGCCACTAAATAGGGGATCCCACGCAACAAATGTGAAGTCCAAGCCAAGGCATACCGACAGGAGCTCGCTGACGAGCCTTCGGTACACTGCGAAGGCTTACGCCGCACGTAGCAAAGGTTACGCCGGCATAGCAATCGTCTCACAAACATGTGCTTTTTCATATTTGCTATTCGTTATTCAAGACTTGTCTATCGACTAATGAGGACCTCTATAAGTGTATGAGCGTGTCCATTCATGTCTCTAAGGTAAAGGAAAAATTAACCATAATTTCGCTTGATGTTGCAAACTTAATGTCCCTATGATAAGATAGTAGTTCGAACACATATAATCGTAGGGATCGCCAAGATGTGATATTGAATGACATGACACCTCATACGTGAGTAGACATGTATAATTTCTAAGACTCCCCGATTAGTGCGACGACACCCTCGACCATGCTCGGCAATCTCGCTCGTACTCTTTAATAGTACAACACTTCCTATCAATGCTTCAAGACTCCCGCTTGTGCTACGGCACTTAATATTGTAATTGCATTCTTCGGTACTTATTGTGCGTCCTACCATTTCTTATTAATGGGTTCTAGAAGAAACAATTTATATGATAAGAGTCCGAATAACAAATAAGAGTAGCACGTACATCGCTCGTTCCGAATGTACCACAGGTACCCTCCGCACAAGTATAAGCCTATAGCACTCCACGGGTACCTCCAGATGCGATACCAGAAATTTCACGGGCACCCCGCACAAGCATAAGCTTCCATAGTAACTACGCACCTCCATACAAGATAAGCTATGTAACTCCTACTGAGATCCGAACAAGTATAAGTCCACAGGCAAGTATGTGGCGGTTTGTTATGTATGTATTCATGAAAAATTTTGATATTTGCTATTGTATATCTGTTACTATTATATGCTTACTATAAATGAGTATTAGTGCATATGAATACATATAAGTTATATGTTTCCCACTAAGACGTTTAGCACGGGTTTTTAATCTATGCAGCCAAAGGAGGACGCCCATGATCTTCCGTGATCATCAACGATAACTTTGTAGTCCGGCTCACCTAGCTTTGCCGATTGCAAATGCAAATGCACGCTGCAAGGTATAAAGGACTTCTGACTTGATATTGACATCGTAAACACTACTACTATAGTTTTATTTATCTATATATGATATTTATCCAATTTATAAGATCAGCCCACCAATGTCTCGAAAAAGTGTAAGTAAAGAGTCCCAAGATAGTTTCATACTTCATCTCGCTAAGGCGGGGGGGTTAGTGTAACAATGAGAGAACACGCCATAACACATAGGGATACATGTAGTCTATCATCTCTTAAAGTGAGAGGCACTTCTTGCATTTCCATGGGGCAGAGTTTTCTGATAAAAAAACTCTTACGGAAACCCCAACTAAGAGTTTCATTCGGCTTACCTTCTAAGAAGAATGTTCTTGAGATAGAGAGAGTGTTCTTCAAGAACAACTCCTCTTAATGAGACTTGAGTTTCGGCTTTCCTCTTCGAATCTAGGCTAGGCTAACACCGAGACTTCATCCGAGACCGTTGCCTTGAAGGTTATCAGCTCCACTCTTCATGTGCATACTGTCAGAGGCGAATCTAGGACTTGATTTACTTCGGTCTTTTCTCTCCCAACCATTTAATCGATTCAAAAACCGACACAAGGTAAAATCTCGCACCCTCTTCAGCTTGAATCGAATTTAATGCATTAAGGGGTCCTTGGAGGGTTTTTGAAGAAAATTTTTGTTGTTTCCACTACTTTAGCAACTATTGCCACCTTAAAAAACCCTACAAATTCTAGAAGAATGATGAGAAATTACTTGGAATGCATCTATGATGTATCATTTTGATCCTCGTACAAATCAATGTGAACTGGAAGTTCAAATGATCATTCATTTGCAAAATCTTACAAATCAATTACCAGATTCATTTATTGATACAAAGAAAGTTACAAAGTCATATTTCTTGACCGTAAATGCTCCAACACAGATTGATGTCCTTGATGGACAATTAGAAAATGAGTCTCAAATACGCCTAAAGCGTGGTAGACCTATTGGCTCAAAAGATATAACTCCTCGGAAGAGGAGAACACAAAGGAGAATTGATACCCTTGAAGAGGTACATGATAAGCAAAAGGCTCCTATGGAGACATATAATAAACAAAAAGCCCCTGAAGAGGCATATAATAAACAAAAAGCCCCTGAAGAGGTATATAGTGAACAAATGGCCCCTGTAGAGGCATTTATTGAACAAGTAGAGAAATAGTCATTGAAGAGGCACATATACCTGAAAATTATGATATCTCGATAAATTATGTGCATAATGGAGAAAATTGAGATCAAAATAAAGTGGTTATCAATAATACTTTTGCTTTCCAAGTGGCCTTAGACATCATACGAAATGATGAGGATCCTGAACCACAAAATGTGAAAGAATATCGAAATAGAAATGATTTTCCAGAACGGAAAGAAGCTATGCATGTAGAATTAATCTCATTAATGAAACAAAAAGTTTTTGGACCTATAGTCCAAACACCTAAGGTGTAAAGCTTGCTGGGTACAAATATATTTGTGCGAAAGTGCAATGAAATAATGAGGATTTATAAGATATAAAGAGCGATTAGTAGCATATGATTTTTCGTAGAGACATGGTATTGACTACAATGAAACAAATTCACTTTGGCTTTCATAAGAATTACTTTTCGCTTGTAATAAGCTCGACAAAGATTCAGTTGGACTGATATGTGTCTCATAGATGTCATCATATCCTATCTATATGATCCAAGTAGATAATGATATTTCATAAGGAAAATCCATGGAGGATTTAAACTCCATTCAAGCAAATAATATAAGACTTTAGAGCATGTGCTTAATCAAATTATACCATCTCTATATGGATTGAAAATAATTAAGATGTAGTACAATTACCTTAGCAAGTATTTACTAAAAGAAGGGTATGTCAGCCCTATATTCTCATGCATCTTTATCAAGAAATCAAAAACCGAATATGTAATTATTGTTGTGCATTTGAAAAGGGAATTTAAGAAGAAAGATCTTAAAAAAACAAAATTCTGTCTTAGCCTGCAAATCGAGCATTTCTCTATTGGGGTTTTTGTTCATCAATTATCATATACTAAGAAAATTTTAAAGCTTTTTTATATGGTTAAAGAACACCATTTGAGTTCTCCAATGGTTGTCCTTTCACTTGACATGAAAAATAACCCATTTTATCCTCGTGAAAAGGATGAAGAATTAGTTGGTCCTAAAGTACCACGTCTTAGTGTTATTGGTACACTTATGTATCTTGCTAACTATACTTGCCAAAATATTGCAATTTCTATCAACTTATTAGCCAAATAGATTTTCGCTCAAACCAGAAGACATTGGAATTGTATCAAGCGTATAATGTGTTGCCTCTAAGGAACAATTGATATAAGTCTATTTTACTCAAATGCATCAAAGCAACAATTACTTAGATATGCAGATGCAGGATACCTTTCAAACCCACATAAAGCGAGATCACAAACAAGGTATGTATTTAATTGTAATGGAACTGCTATTTCATAGAGATATGTTAAGCAGACAATGGTCGCCACATCATCAAATCATTTAGAGGTTCTAGCAATTCATGAAGTAAGTTGTGAATGAATATGGCTTAGATTGATGATTCAATTAATGATTCAACATATCCAAGAATCATACAGACTCACATCTATCAAAGACAACCCAACAACACTATTTGATGATAATGTCTCATGCATTGCATAGATCAAAGAGGGTTATATCAAAGGACATAAAATTAAACATATTTCTCTAAAGTTCTTTTATACATATGAACTCCAGAAGAGTTGTGCAAATTGAAATGCGTCACCAAGGACATCTACATGGGGTATGTTTCTAACATGACGTAGTGATTATACTTTTTCCTTCATCTAGGTTTCTCATTCCTACTTTACTTTATCGACAAGCGTTTTAATTTATGCAAATAAGATACTAAGAACAATGTACAACATCATAAAAATATTGTACTCTTTATCCTTCGCTAAGTTCTATCTTATTGGGTTTTACATCTCTCTCCCTAGCTCTCTCCCTCTCTTTCTCCTTCTCAATCATTTCTCGTATCATTTATTCCTTTCATATAATAAATGTTAAGGATATCATATTTCTCTTAAAGTTTTACTTTTATAATATATTTTCTAAATAATTTAAAGATTTTAAATAATAAAAATTATTTTAACCAAATACAAGGTAGCCTCTTTTCTTTTTCAACTTTCTTCAATATTCATCTTCTTAAGTGGTTTTTACTTCCATTTGAGTTTTATTTATTTTCACATTTTGTTGTCTTATCTATGGTGTTTTGATTTTGTGGTGTAAGATTCCAAAAGAGTAAACATAGTTGACTGGACAGCATAAATAAATCGATTATTATGATTTTTGATTGTTTTATAATAAAATCATGATTGTTCTTCACTTTAGAGAAACAATGAAAAGAACACATGCACCTGCTGATTAATGATTAAATAAAATGTATTGGAAAAATTAAAATTAATAAGGAAGCACAGAGTGGATGGAGATGTGCAAAGCAATAAAAATATTCTCAATTAGAATCTATGAGCGGGAAGGTGATATCTCCAAGCTCCACTTCTATAAATTGTGGTCATCCATAGGCAAAAGGAGTAACAAATAAATATATATATATATATATATATATATATATATATATATATATATATATATATATGAACATATATTTTTCCTGGGCCAACACTGTCTTCCCAAAAGCAAAAGCAGAATGACTGCCAAATCTTTTGCCATAAACTTCAACCATAAGACATCTACAATGCAGAGGACTATTTCTCATTTTTGTCTTTCAACATGTTAATTAATTCAATGATAAATAGATAGGTAATAGTTTTATAACTGCTAGGTAAAGAAACTCTAACTGAAATTCTGATCAAACATCAAGGAGAAAAATACTGCTGCTGGTAAAAAAAGAAAAGAAAAAGAAAAGGAACACATTGATGTCCTCTGGTGAGCTTCAACTGATAAACCCAAATTAAATTCTGTTACTTGCCAATATATGACTTGACTCTATGCTTGCAAACTTAAGAGCCACTAGGCAAACAAATGTGGATCAGTAAATTCTACAAAGCTGCACATTACATATGTCTCTCCTGTAAAAACCCAGCATTTGGTCAAAGCCACCTCACATGATGGCTCTGTCCTGGTGGGATTCTCATGAGCTGCAGTCCTTCCACAGGGCAAGTTAATCCTTCCAGCAATATTGTTCAATGGCATGACCATGCCTTTATACTTCATCTTCCCACCAGCTCGAGAATTTCGGTTTACCGTCTGGTTTCTTACTACATCAAAGGTCAGCACACAGGACTGCTGTGCCAGCGGCGAATCCAGATACTGACGCTGTGGCTGAGTGACTTTTCCATCACCTCTGTTTCTTCCATAAGATTCCATCAAAAGCATTTTGCAAGTAAAACAGTGGTGAGTTTGGTCTGTCCGCTCACAACAGCTGGAGCTGCTCTCGCCCAGCGGCCACGAAGCCTTTCAGAATGATTGTATGAGCACAGTGTATCGGACCTTTGTATCTTAGAAGCTCAGGACTCAATCCCCTCTGCTGTTGTAGTCTAATTTTAACTACTCCACCAAGAAAACAAGTGAACAACTTTATGAATCTGTTTTCTTACAGTTCCAAAATTACATCATGAAATGGTAATCTAGTAATCTATGAAAGAAAAACTGAACTGTTCTGCTCCTGACATGATACATTAAACTGTGCGTCTTTCCCTCTTTATATCACTTCAAGGATCTGGATATATGAAAGAATTCCTTATTTACCTATGTTCAAACTGGATCTTTAACAGTTACTTATGTTTTAACAAATTAGTATAAACTGAAAATGTCCAATTTGAATTTTAAAAAGCAGTGACTCCCAAAACATCTTTTCAGGAGGTTCAGTATCTATTCATCAGTGTTTCCTGAAAGCAGTATCAGGAATTCAACATGATCATCTATATCAACTTAGAAAGGAGAAAATGTCAAAAATTTCCAACATATTAAACTACACATTGATCGATTGGTAAACTTAAAATGCATACATTTTAACATACTAGAGTCAGAAAGACATGAATAAACTGTTGAAGATGGATTGGTAAACTTAAAATGCATACATTTTAACATACTAGAGTCAAAAAGACATGAATAAACGGTTGAACAAATTAGCAGACTTAGTATAGCAGGACGCCCCAAAACTGTGGTCCGCTGAACCCACAACTCACGGAATATTCTGACGCCGGGTAACCCCGACACCACTCATGAAAGCCGCAGACCTCATTGTAATGGGAGTTTCTACCCAAGGTACAAAACTTGTCCTAACACTAACAACGAACACACATCTCATCCACACACCAAATGAGTAAAAATGACCACTTTGGTCCATACATCACTACTCGTTAAAATTACATCAACTATATACCAATAGTTCAAGAGTTGATACATCACTCTTAATACAACATATATTAAAAGTTACAATTCTAATACATATTTTACATAACTAATGTCAAGCTCACATACGGCTTCTCAAAACGGTCTCTTATGAGGCCAGTTTTCCTCGATCGCTCCCATTCGAAATAATATTCCTCGACAGCACTGAAGCACGCCCATAGTTGAATTACTCCTCATCAGTTACTCCCTACATGTTGCACATGCAATATCCAACATAAACACACACACCCAAGAATTGCACGATCCTACTGGAACGCCTACATAATCTAATCCCGTGTCTTGAGTCCTCATTGACTCCCTCACGCACGCCTAAGCTAACACGAGAAAAACATCGCTTTCTATTTCTTTCACGCCACACTACACCTAATTTCTAAGTTGCCTCAAGCAGTATGCTATGAAATGCATTATGTCATTTTCAAACCACACATGTCAATGTATCAATTATACATATATTAACAAAATTTACATACATACCACATGTCATTTTATTCATATCAATAACATCAAAATTAGCTCACTTGAGCTAATCAACAATCCATTTTATCTATGACTCTAATTTGTACTTATATAATTCAAAATGACTATGTTAACACATTTAATTTCTATTAATAATATATATTTCTCACACAATTCCAAGTTATTCATGCTAATGTATTTTTCATATATATATTAACATAATTAAATTCACATAATTCATGTTATTCAATTCACAATCCATAACACCAAAATTAGCTCACATGGGCTAATAAACAAATACAAGTAATTCATTTTGAATCACTCAACATCATAAAAATTCACACCAAAAATCACTAACAAATAAACTCTGCCTGCATTGTTCACGCCACAATAGGATTTTCCACTCGCTCAAAGGTTTTGAAACCGAAAATACGACTAAATCAAGCCTTAGAATATCCCTAACAATTCACATGGCTCTTAGCCAAAGAATAACACAAGTAGAAAAAGATCCCTACCTCTCGGGTTGTTGAACCCACCAACCTGTCCACGTGTAGCCCTAGTCACAGAGAATGTGCCTTTACTTCCTTGGTCTGGCATAACCGACTGGCTCGAACGCCTAGAAATCTAGATAGTTTCACTCTCACTTTCTAAAACTCAAACCAAAGACTCATCACGATTTGCTCTTTCTTTTGGAGAAGAAAGCTATTCACTTTTTGTCTTATACTCATTTAACATTTCAATAATTCTCATCTTGTCCCTTTAGCTTGATTTTTGACACATGGCTTAATCTAAGTCATTCATTTCCATCATCTCACTAATCATGCAACATTGTCACACGGAGCATATTTTCTAGTATGCGTGACTTTGGTCACATCACATGTCTCTTACAAGCCGCTTTACTGACCGACACCCCGACTGAAACGCCAGAATTCACCGCCCTTCGAATTTGACGAAATTCAATCAGTGGTAGCTAGATTTCACGAGACGATTCCAACGGTGAAGTCCGTTTCATCATCCGAGATATAGAAAAATTTCGGGTTTTGACCGAAATTACCATTTTACCATTTTTTAGAAAATTCGAATTTTCTCGGGTTTTACATTCTCCCCTCCTTGAAAAAGAAGTCTTGCAAAAGATATGAAGTGTAGCTTTGCACTCAGCATAGAGTAGTAACAATACCATTAAGAAAAAAACAGATTGAAAGAAAAGAAAGTAGCTCATATTAACTTAAATCTCGAGATCTACAGATGATCAAACTGCCACTAGCAATCCCATAAACTTGTCGGAAGAAGAAATTCCTGACGGAGTCAACTCCTTTTCACCTATTTTACTAAATAGTGATAGTCAACCAGCTATACCAGTAGGCTAATCAAATAAGGCTGGTTATGGCATTTACTATACATACTGGAAAGTTATTATCTTCTTATATAAGGAAGCAAGTTCCTGACTACAGATTCATACTCATTTCAAAAGTCTAGGATCCCTGTATGGATAGCTTCTTCTCCTCTCCCTCCTGGTGCAGGACCCTGACTTCATCAGAATGATGTTTTTGGGGTGATAATTTATTTCACCTGTTGAGTATTTGTACTGGGCATTGGAGGTTCAATGCAGGTTAGAGTCAACACATGATGGGTCTCATTAATTAAAGATTAACAAAAGATCAGTTTGAATAGAGGAATTCAGCTGGCATCCACCAGAAAAGCTTGTGGGTCATAAAATTTGTTTTCTTTCAGCCTGAATATAACAAGACACCGTTCTGGAATAAAAAATCAGAAAGTCCCTTTTTTAGTCTTGATCCTTAGTTAAACCATATTCCTGGAATATGAATGCACCTTGCACAGACAATGTGTACTGCTGGAAGTAATAGTGGGTTCAAACAAAAAGGCTCCTCAAGAAACTAAGAACATGAACATGTTTATTTACAACAGGATCCTAACTGCTTGGCATTTAAAATTATAAGGTTAATAGTATGTCTTTCATCTCTTGGATAACACATACAACCACATATAACATCTTTGAAATTTGGACTAAAGTTAGGCAGGCATCAAAGTTAAGTTTGGATCTATAACCAGGTTGTTTTCCCTTTTTTTTTTCTTTTGTGTCGTGTGTGTGTGTGCGCGTGCCTGTGCAAGGCAAAGGAAATGGACTAAAGAACACTTTACAAATAGAGGATGCAACTAAATTAAATGAGAGTATGCAGAGAGCATCAAAGGGGCAAAAAAGAAAATAGAACAGGAAAGGGAAAAAGACAGGACCACAATCCCTTGAACTAATCCAAGCCATCAATTAGGTCCAAATTACAAAGATCAAGCCCTGATCCCCAAAAGGGATAAACTGACAGCTGGTTGAATTGTTATTGCTCTTCCTAAGGGTAGCTCCCGCAATCTCCTTGCATCAATATATTAAATTCCATGAGGAGGTGTTAGCTGGTGAACCAAATTCCTACTTCCTGAGAGAATGCACAATACATTAAATATTCTGTTGAAACCATTCTCAAGTCTTTAAATCATCAATTTAGGCATTAAACATCAAAACCATGAAATAAAACCCTACAAGGAACATCCTAAACTTCCCACCACCCCATTGCAAAGTATCAAGCTAAATACATCAAGTAATCTTCAAGAGCAGAAAACTAAAGGCTAAAAACATGGAGAAGCATGACGTTCATTTTGTCGATGCTACCGACCTGAATCTTAAGATGATTAGGATGCTAGAGAAAAGACTCCTTTGCCTCTATACAAATACGATAAATAGTCTAAATCAAAGTATCTCCAAATACAGATACAATGTTAACTAAATGGGGGCAGATATTTCAGCTGCAATTAAATATTGATTTCTCATTTACTAGCCTAGGATTGTCTAGAAAATATAGTATCAAAATACACAGCTCAACTATCCAGAGATTTTCTTCTATTCTTCCTAATTATAAAATAAAATCCGGTTATCTCACATGGAAAATCCTGACACTCCAGACTGGATCAGTTCAGCTAGCATTTGCCCCTTATATCTAATAATAGATGTTGTAATTGCTTTTTTTTCTTATTGGGATCACAAGCCCATTTCAAGTATAACTCACTTTACATGAGGACAGAGGGATGGGGCTGACAATCCACCTACCAATATTTGTGCTAATCATCATCAATTTACCCACTTGCTGAAACCCTCTCCAAAGCTGATCACACTGAAATGCCATTTGAAATCCCCAGAAACACATCATTGTGCCCTTTATGTTTCTCCTTTTCCATCATTACAGGAGTGAAACTTTCCTAACCCCTCAACTGCGACAATGATTGTTTGCCATGTCATTATTACATGATTCAAAAACGTTTCGATCCATAAATCAACAATGATTCCCAAACCAAATTTCAGTATGGAATTATGATAAAAGATACAGAAGGAAGTTGTCCATATTCATTCATCCTCAACAACACTCCCATCACTTTTTTCCTCTCATTCTAAAAGGGATAAGAGGGAAATCCCAAGAAACACTACAAAATTAAGATTTAGATCACTTCCTCAAGAGGACAATGCCACTCTTAGAAATTCAGAATCCTAAGCAGCGATGGTTGAAATTATTGAGACCCAAATGATCATTTGTATTTCAGAGGAAGGACAAGAAGATGACGACCATAACATTTTTTCCCCTAATTTTCTTTATAGAAATTACATTCCTACAAAAATCCAGAGATGACCATTTGACTGAAAAATAAGCAGATCCAGTTAATTTCTGCAAAAGAGAGGAGAATCAAAGATCCCTGCCTTTCCCAAAATCAAATCAACCTCAAGAGAAATGCAATTTTCCTGTAAAATCAAAAACCCATATCACAGCAACGGAAGAAAAAAAATCCAAACCCACCCACCAAAGCCCTAGTTTATCACCACAAGTATTTCAAACAAATAGGTGTTACCTCAAAGGGCGTAACAATAACAAGAGCCTCAAGCACACCCGCCCCGAAGCCAGAAAGAAGCCGACCAGCGTTGCTGAGCTGTCCGGTCTCAGAATCCTTGAAGGCACCCAGCTTACAGTATTGGATCCCATCTGAAGAGGTATTTGAGGGTGAGGTGAGTGGCGAAGGGAGCTGCTCTTTCACAGAGCCTCGCACGCCTTCCGTACGATAAACAGTGACGCCACAGTGGATAATTCCTTTGTAGGTGCCGGAGGTGTCGAGCTGCAACCTGGTTTTGATGACGTCGATGGGTTGCAGACAAGACGCTTCCACGATCCCTCCGATGGAGCCGGAGAGGGCTTTCACGTAAGGCGGAATCGTGGATTTTGATTCCGACATTATTTCTTTAACCAGAGGCGAAGATATATAGGGACGGAGAGGAGGAAAACGTATGACAATCGAAGAAGACGAATGAGCTGCTTCCGCTGGGTCTGCCGCAGACTCTCATGATCTTCTTAATGAAAAATCCACTCCGTCTTTCGTTTTGACGACTGTTTGAGTTATCCTAGGCTAGAACGACAACTAAGATAACTCAAGCAGTCATCAAAACCACGTTGTTTCATCGTGCCACGTTTCATTTTATATCTTGGTGCTGTGTTATAAAAACAAAATTCGTTTCATATCTTAAAATCCATGAAAAGCTGATATATTTGAAAAAAAAAACAAATTTTTTATTCAATATTTAAATACAAAAATCATTATTATTCATAATTTTAATACTAATTTTCCATTAAAATTTTTAAAATAAGGAAAACTTTTATTAGAGAAATCCAAGAAAAATCTACTATGTATTTCACATACCCCAAGGAACCTTCACAATTTTATCATTACTCTTTTGTGGAATACTGTTTGTCACCGCTCTTCTCAATGTGATAACCCCTATTTCACATTTCTCCTCTCAAATCTATGGTTGAAAGAAAATGATCCACTGCTGCTTCTCTCGATAAATTTTTTAACTTGACAAAGCTTTTTTTATCGGTTGAAGTGGAGACGGTTTCCAAAGAAACGGCTAATTTTCATTGGCTGGTGACATGATGTAGTAGGGGACAAAATTTTTTGGGTTTAGTTATAAAAAGTTCATTATAATACGAGAACAAGTTTTATATCATTAAATAGTGATTTTATTTTTTGAGATCTCTATTTTTTTAAATAAAATTTTAATTTACATAAATCTCAAGATATATAATCATTATTTAATGATATAAAACTTCGTTTCTGGCATGAGCAATCTAACTATTTGCAACTCAACCCAATTTTTTATTTTCTCCTTCCTTCTTAATGACTGGGCTGCATACCATAAACAAGTGAATCAACGGGGCTAGACTCCACCACTCAACAATGCATCATGAGACTTTCTCTCCATCAAATATTACACAACTCCAATGCACCATCCTCCAAACCATTTTCCTCCAAAGCCCATTTTCGCCAAGCATACTGCTTTTGGCTAACCATTTGGCTAAACTCGGTCTAATGCAATGATCCTCTATATTTTTGGCCAACCACTTTTTCCTCATTCCAAATCCAAGCAACTACTTCATTCTTCCAACAAACTACTATCCATTTTTATTCTACCAACTACCATTTAAAATTTAATATTTAAAAATAATAATAATAATAAATAAATAACAAAAATATTTATTAAAAAGTTTAAATAAAAAATTAAATAAAAATGATAAATAAGAAAGACTTTCTTTTCGATATATTTCAAAAAATGTTAATGAACGAATAGATATACTAAATGCGTGTCGCATTATTATACGAAGATATATTCTCTTCATTGATAAGTGTGTAAAAGTTTTCGAAATTGCTGAATTTAATAGATAGATTATTTATGAGAAATGCAAGTCGTAATATCACATGAAAAAAGAGAGATTCTCTCTTGATAAGTGTAAAAATTTTCTTGAAATTGTCAGATGAATGGGAGCAAACGATTATAAACGGAAAGTTCTAATATCACATGAAAAAGAGTAGATTCTTTCCTTGAGAAGTAAAAGTTGTCTTGAAAATTTTGTTGGATAATAGATAGATGTATGGAGAAATGTAAAAGCATATCACATGGAAAAAGAGATTTCCTTCTCTTTCTGATAAAAACATTTGTCCAATGAGACTCTATAAATTAAGAACAAGTAAGAGTGAAGGAGACACTTCATTTAACGTGCGATATCTTCATACTCTCACCCTAAATGAGTAAGTGCGTAAAAGATGCTTTATCTCTCTTCATCGACCATCTGATGAAGATGAAAGAAACAACATGATGATGCGGTGGCAATTGAGTACCATACAATGTAAAGTGCAAACCAACCAAAGAAACATGGTGGTTCTACGCGGCTCACAGTACTATGATCGTGATAGAGTAAGTGGCAATGCGCAACTAATTAAAGAATACGGTCGATAATCCAAATGACATGCCAACCTCTTCGAAGATTGCCAATGCATCGCCATTATTTATTCGTATTTTAAATGATATCCAAGAACACGATTACTTTGTTCAAAAGAATGATGCTCTGGATTTCCGTTTAATCGGTATATAAGATGATCACAGAATGCGGATGCTTGCATACGGCATGTCCGCTGATGCTGTGGATGAGTACGTTAGAATCGCGAGAGCACAAACTATTGAGTACGAAGAGATTCTAAAGGGTCAGAGGTGTTTATGAACATCAATACCTAAGATCACCGAATGTAGAAGATATTTCGCATCAGTACTTTAGAGGAACGTGGGTTTCGGAATGTTAGTGGAGTTTGATCGCATGCATTGGGAATGGAAGAATTGTCCAACCGCTTATCATGGACATTACACGGGCCATGTACACAAGCCGACCATCATTCTTGAGGCTGGTCAGCATGACGGTGGATATGGCATGCTTTTTTTTGGCATGCCCGGGTCCAACAATGACATTAATTGCCTGATGCTCTAATCTCTTTGGTCGACCTCGTGGATGGACGTGACGACTGGCCAACTACACCATGGGAATGGTCACAATATACCATGGGTTATTTTCTCGTCGATGGTATTTATCCTTAAGTGGGCAACACTGCTCAAACAATTTCAACCTCAAGGTGCGGAAGAAAAACTATTTGCATGTAAACAAGAAAGCTTTCGAAAAGATGTTGAAAGAGCATTTGGGTGCTCCAATCACGCTTTTGCAATTGTACGAGGCCCGCGCGATTTTAATCGGAAGATTTAAGTGCTATCATGAAGACGCGGTGTTATTTTACACAACATGATAATTGAAACAGACCGTAAGTAAGAGTGATGGTGTAGATACAAACATGCATCATAATAACAGTCATGATGCACCTAATTTTGAAAATCCGGGTTCAATCATCAAGAGGATCCATGGGCCCAATTTGATGAGTTTATGGTCGCCATCAGAGGATTCGTCTTCTATACCCATCATACACTCGCAGTCGATCTATTGAACATCCGTGGTCGCTGAAGGACATGACTTGTTTGGTTATTAGTTTGGTTTTAATGAAGTATCTTATTATACCAGTTTTTAATGAAGAGACATTTCATTAAATTAAGATTCATTAATATCATAAACTACATTAATTAAAAAAAAAACACAAACTACATTAATTAAAAAAAATAAAAATAAACTTCATTAATTAAAAAAAATTACACAAACTACATTAATTAAAAAAACAACATAAACTACATTAATTAAAAATAACACAAACTATACATTAATAAAAAAACAACTACATTAATTAAAAAATAACACAAACTACATTAATTAAAAAAACATAAACTACATTAATATATATAAGAAAATACATAAATTATAAATCAGAGGAGAAGGAATATAAAATGAGTCGCTTGAACGGCGAGAACTTTAGCCATAATCTCGCCTCACAAGAATTGATAGTAACTGCATTTGAGGGTCCATGTTGGAGGCCGATTTTCATAATTTCATTTTCATGAATCATCCGGTTTCTCTTTCTTCGTTGCATCTATGCACCTAATTTTTCTTTCTTCATTACTTTTCTTTCTACCAAAGAAGACTTCTTTCTCCTCGCACTGGCGACTTGCTACCAAATTCATCCAATAAATTTAAAAACTCACCGCTATTCTGTTCTGATACGTTACTCTTCCTACGTGATGCTTTCTCAGCTTTTCTTCCAATAGGCCTTTTATTTTTACTTCACAGAGCACTACTACCAAGACGACTAGGATCATGGTCGAATAAGAGATATCAGATGGTCCAGTGGATTTGGGACGCATCGTGACTGGGGGATAGGTTCTTTGGGAGTTCAAATCCACCACTTATCGGTGTCTTTAGTATTGCCTGCAACAATGATAAAAAAATAAAAAGGTTTTTCGGGATTACCGTGATAATATAATTTAGCCCGAGTAACCTATATATGAAAACATTATTAGAAATTTTTAATAAATAAGAGGGGTATGAATGAATAAAAAATATAAATCTCACATTGTCACTTTGTGTGGTTCCAATTTTGACGGCGATTCCAGATATGAGGCACCCAATGCTATATTTGTTACAACATAGCCCGATTTTGTCCCAATTTTGGCTGGAGGAACATAAAGTCCGTTTGCTCTTCCCCACTCGTGTCGCTCATAAATTAAGAATATTCGATTCAAAATTGCAGTCTTTCTGCCCAACACCAATTGCCGGATCTTCACTAATACATAGCCAAACAATACATAATCTCTCATCCTCCACCTTTGAAAATGACTTTCCCCGCTTTGCTCTCGTTTGAGAAAATGCCATAATTTTTTTTTTTTAAAAAATAAAGTAATAAAAAACCAATAAATAAAGAAATGGAGAGAGAGAGAATGAAATGTGAGAGAGAATGGAAATTTAAAGTAGCATGAAACTAATAAAATAAAGAAATGGAGAGAATGAAATGTGAGGAAGAAATGAAAATATGTGTATATATAGAGTTTTAAAAAGAGCTGCTTAATATTACCGTTGATTATTATGATTTGAAAAAAATAAAAATAAAAATAACTGGATGCAGAAATATTATATCTTATCCCATACCCTATCACCACATCAACCCTGCTACCCTTCCCTAAACTCCACCCCCATACACCTCCATTTTCTCCCTCAATGCCATACCCACGTAAATACCTACACCTCCTCCCTTCATCTCCTCCCTTCCACTTCTCCTTCTTCACTTCTTTCTCCTCTCAAACCCCAAACCCACCCCCCAAACCCACATATGGCCATCCCCCCACTCGCTTCTTCCACCCAAACTGGATTTCTCAATGGATTCTACTATAAGCCGACTTATTTGGCTGCTTCATCCTCCCCACTATTGCTTCCGCTGATTCTGACTGGGCGTGGCGAGATGTATGAGTCACCGCGCACAAAGGGCATGGCCCGAGGACGCCTTCGGGATTTGATGAGGACTTTGAGTGGGCACGCCTCTCCTTCTCCTTCTTTCTTCAGATTCTCACAAGTGGGGTTTTTTACTTTGTTTGGTTCCCGAGAAATATGGGGAAAGAAAATATATTGGGGGTTCTAAATGAATTTGTAATTTTTTTTTTTAAATTAAATTTTGTAATAAAACTTTAAAATCTTTATATAACGTAATGAATAAAATGTAATTGGTGATGAAATGAATTTTTCGGATGAGTTTTCTTATCACAAGATTGGAGTTTGATTGTAGCTTCATCCTATCCACATGTTGTTTGGGTTGTTTAGAATTTAGAGGGGAATGTGAGATTATAAACATGTCGATAGCGCCATTTTAGCTACAAGAGGGGTCCTTCAGGTTGGTTGTATTTTGCTTCATCAAAATTTGGTCGGAAAGCAAAAGGTCATGGCATTGAGCATAATAGCCACTTTTCAGCCTATAAATGGCTTTCTGCTAATCAAAAGGCCGGGTGTATCGAGATGCTCTAAGGCTCCTCATCAAACTCCAGTTAAAAAATAAATAAATAAATTGAAAATAAAATAAAAGAAATATTTAGATCTACAATAAAAAAAAATTAAATATAATTAAAATTCCTTTCAAATTTATATTTTTAAATTTTTTCAAGAAACTCATAAATAGTTTTGAAATAAAATAAATAGAATTGAATTTCATTAAATTTCCTAAATCTTATTTTTATTTTCTTCAAATCTATTTTCTTTTTTTTTTTCTTTATTTTCTTTACTTAGTACTTTCTAAATTCCAAATTGAGCCTAAAGGATTACTTGCTTATTAGCAATGTTTTAAAAAATCTAAACTCATGAGTAATCTAAAAGTTATTTATCTACCATTTATCGATCGAATGTATAGTCGACCGATATTTGAATCATGAATAAATCAAATCATAAATAGATCATTTATATTTATTAAAATTAAAAATAATTATAAAAATTATATTTTTTTTATTAAAATTTGACAATATCTCCACAATTTGTTAAGCATTTTTATAAAGTTTTTTTACTTGTAAAAATCACGAAATATTTTATTTATAATATAATATAAGATGTTATATTTTCATAATGTAAAACAACATAATATTTATCAAAACCTTACTATTCTTCTACTTAAGTATATACATAATACAAAACTGCAAGCTTAAGAAATTCCAAAATCTATCATAAATGAGAAAATTCATATAACCATTTTCTCAACGGATTACTAATGGATTTTGGTCCATAGGTAAAGTGTTCTGTTTAAATTCTTAATGCAAACACAAATACATATCTGGTAATTAATGTTTGATTAGGAACCGATTAATAAGGATATTTTTATGTCATATAGTAATCACAAGAACATAGTAATGGTGAGTGATAAGTTGGGAAATGTAATTCGTTGACAATATTTTTTTTTTTACCAACGGATTAGTAAATATGTTAGAAAATAAACTGCTAGTGGTATTACCAAAATGTGACATAATCTTAGTAATTGTCAAAGTAATCCATTGGCAAATTCCTTTTTTTTAAAATCACAGAGCCTGAGGGTAGTGTACATCGTATACAAATCCATTGATAAGTAATAACGCCTATTCATTGATAACGCTTGTTAATTTGTTGATTAAATTCCAAATCTGGACATTCATCGGGCTAGTAAATTAACCATGTCCGATGTTAATCCGTTGAGGAAAAGAGAACGGATTTTCGCCACAGCAATATAATATATAATCCATGATAAAATCTCATTATAATTTATAGTAGTTTACCATTAGATATAACTGTTAAATTTTTAAATATCCATGGATAATATAATAACGATTTCATTTTGTTGAAAATGCATGATATATTCCAATGTTAATATTGGTAAATGTTAATAACATCCGTTGATTCTTTGATATTTTCATGTATATATATATATATATTAAAACAATATTAAAAACTATAATTTTCTAATTTAAAATAGTATAAACATATAAATACAAGTTTAATAGTATTCTTTTATAACATTTTATATTTATATTTAAATAAGAAATTTGTTAAGTACCATATATACATGAAATAACTAAATTTACTACATAATATTAAATTATCATTTACTCTTAATCAACATCCTAAAACAAAATTTACTAGATAGTAATAAATTAAGTATCATCTACTCCTAATCCACATCCTACACGTGATCATTAATGGTGTGGTTTGAATTCCAGAATTTGAGCTACAAAACCACTCCATTTCCTCAAATGTCTTCAGATCTTCGCCTCCATCTCGCCGCTTTTGCTTCCAATCGCTCTCCATCCGTTGTTGTCTCGTCATCGCTCCATCTCTTCCTCGCTTTTGAATTGCACCTCTCTTTAATCTCGCATTACATTCAAGCTCATCTCTTATCTCCTCTCGCATCGCATTCGTGACCTCTTCAGATAAATTTCAAATTTCAAACGCTTCACGACACGATATTTCGCTGGAGCTATCAATGTAACCTTTATTTCCAAGTCCATAAACCCGCTTCTTTTTAAGTGGTCCAACGACTTCGTAAAAAATCTCGGTTTTATCAATCGATTGTACAAATTCTCATCTGGGCCATATTCGAAATCTTAAAGATTGTAACGTGACATCACCTCATTCTACATACAAGAAAATATCTCAAAATAAGCAATGCAATATTAAATATAGAAGCTAAAGAAATCATTTTTATGTCATTAACTTACAACAACATTTTTCGATCGTTGATCAATAAAGCTTCAATCTTTCTTCCTTTTGTGCATCTTTTAAAAAATATCATAGTCAGTGACTGTCTGATTAGGACGCTCTTTTGCCTGAGAATGTTATTATACACTTATTTCAGATTATATTATAACAATAGTTGTGCTGATTATATTCGAATTTCTAAACTGAAAAATGTAAGGAATATGAAGCATTTAATAATTATTTACAAGATCTAAGTAGTGATATATAGTAGATTTAGAACCCCCAGTGTGCCTAGATATTCCATTGTTGGTCTTGCAACCTCGCTCAACCGACATTTTAACGCAGCCAAGCACTTTTTCAACTCGTGAGTATTCCGCCTGCTCGCCAATATTCCAAATGTTCATGAACATTCGAGGCAAAGACTTACTTCCCTCCATTCCGAAAGGGTGCTAGAATATCGGATAGTAGCCCGAAAGCTCCAAATTCCTTTAATTACAAGCTCTAAAGACAAATCATATGTGAAATGCTTCTGCAATATTAAAAGTTTTATAGTGTTATCAAGTATAATTGAATAAAAACAACCCAAAAAAATAATTCTCAGTCACATAATAATAACTGTTGATTCATAATAAGCATTACCTTAAATTCATAATAAGTATTACATAATAAGTATTACCTTAAATTCATTCCAATGGAATTCCTTGGTAGCTCCTGTCACTGCTGCCAAAGTATATCCCTTTTTGTCAATTTTTTGCTTCATGCACTTTGTAATCTACACCAAAGCCTCATGGGAGGGAGTAAAACTATTAAGCAAGTAATATATATATATATATATATATATATATTAAGAATGTATATAAATCATAAAATGCTAAAACTACAAAAATTAAAGGTTATCTTATCATTAATTTTATATTGATAATATGTAAAAATTACCAGCCATATTGTATCATGAGAAGTGGCTTAGCACTACTACAAGAAGCATTTACAACTTCTGGTGAACTTGATACACGATCCTCGAGACTTGACCCAAAAGATAGAGGGCGTGATAATGTTATGATCCGTAAGATGAAGGTGTAATCGTTGTGATCCAAAAGTTAGAGTCGATATCAGATTCTCAATTGAGGTCACCGATGATTATGCAAACTCCTCTATAAGTGTGGCAAGTGCTTATGAAACTATTGCATGAGAGAATGCTGGTGATGGTGATGCTAATGGTGATAAACCTGATTGTGTCACTTCTCCATCTCTTATACCACGACTAGTTAAATGTCCTCCACAGCCAGTTAAATGTCCTCCATGGCCACCCCATCGTGCTCCATGTGCATTTCCTTTACCATTACGTCTACCAACCATAGTACTATAATACAAAAAATATATATAACAATATTGAATAAAGTATGTAGCAATTATGAAACATGATTATTAAAAGAAAAAATGTAAATGAAAAATTACTCACAATACTTTATACAAATATAGATTCGGCCAGCCCATATATATATATATATATATACCAACAAATTTTAGCTGTGGCATTCGATGCATACAATCTTTTTAATCTATCTTTAAGTGGCAAGTAGTACATTTTCTTGTAGGGAGTATTGGTTTTTCTTCTCTTCCCGCTTCCTTAGTGAGCCCTCTTGTAACGAGGATGTGCACAAAACTTGCAATTGTTTAGCTCACTATCTTCACCCCAATATATCATACAACGGTTGTTACAACAATCAATCTTTTCCACTAGTTTCCCATACCTCGTAGCAGCTTCTTAGTGCTATAAAGGTTCTCAGTCACCACATTATCATCTGGTAGTATCTCCTTCATGTATTGAACCATTTGATCAAAAAATTTATTAGTCATATGGTTCTCAGACTTCATGTTCATAACTCGAGCAACATGTGATAACAAACGATGACCTTCATGACCGTGCCACAACTCCTTATCAGTAGCACTAAGCATATCATAAAATTTTTTAGCTTCCGAATTTGGAGGTTCTTCTAACTCTTCAAGGGGAGTAAAGTCAAGACCAACAGCATCAAACATCATATCGTGGTAAGCAATTGAAGTGCTCATGTTACCCATTTCTAGATTAATGGTAGTTTGATTGTTGGTAACTTCCCACCAAGCCCCATGACATTCTAAATATAATAATTCTAATGAAACCATATTTAGCCACATGGACTGATGGTGTCTAAATCATGATCTACGCGGTTTTGGCACTTACCACCATTACATGGACAACTAATTTTGTTCCCATCCATACACTATTGTTGACTACTAGCAAAGTCAAGAAAACTTTGCAGACCATCTACAAAATCTTGGTTTAGACGACCAAGTGTCAACCTTCGATACATCCACTAACGATCTGGATTCATATTTAACCTATTAATGTTAGGAACAACATTATGTTTTGGTATCATATTGTAATGCCTAACTCATATATACAACATGTGTAGTTTTTTCGGGCTCTTGTTCAATATGTTTGTTTTATGTAAAAAAAACTTATCAGAGTAAGTAGTATTTCTTGAATATTTTGATCCTAAGCAATTACTTCGGAATTAACTACTTAGGATTAGAATATTCAAGAAATATTGAATATATAAGATAAAATAAATAAAGATTAAACATTTAATTAACATATGATTAATATTTCAAGTAAGAATTAAAGTTGGCATTTCTAAGCCCTATGACATAAGAAATAAACAACATTGGAAAAGCAAATTGTGATTCCTCATTTTATAAGTGGCTAAGTAATATGTTTCCATTTTATTGAAGTGATTCGTGCCACAGTAGGTGTATCTGGAATCAACAATATTTGTAACCTAAATTCCTACTGCCGTAGCAGAGCTATTGCAGTATAGTGGTCTAGGGTCGAACATGGGGATGGTTTTTCTTCGTGATAGAAGAGTTGCAGTGGATTGAAAATGATGATTTCTCATTGGATTTAAGGTTTTTGTAAAAACAGTGTGGGTGAATGGTTGAAAACTGAAAATAAATCGAAATAAAGTATAAAAGAACTCCTCGTCTCGGAGCCACCTGGCTTAGGTTCTAAGTCAACCGACATGTCCTCAGGTCTTTTTCCTCGCGTTGGGAGGATGACCTATAGTCATTTCCCGAACCGGATCTCCATTTAGCTTTAAAACCTAAACCCTATAATTTTTCCTCTTGAACAATGGCATTTAATGAGCATAAATGTTCCCATATGGTGAAAACATACCTCCTAAACCTACCCTTACAAGAATCCAATAAGAGACAACTAGTCCAGTATCGTTGGATCTAGTGATGGGCATCCACCGGAACCCAAAAGCTTGCCAAATACAGGTTAGTGAGGGCATGCCTGGGAGATTTTAACCTAAGGTGAGAAGAAGGAACGCAAACACCAATAAATGCTTACATGAAAAGCAAGAGAACAATTAGTTTACCTCAAAACTAACACCTAGTGGCCTTCCTCTTCAAGGATGAGGGGCCTTAGCCAAGCATCCCTTGATTTGTCATCATGTGTTTGATGGTGAGAAAGTGCAAGAAAATGAAGGAAAATGAGAGAAAATCACAAACCGCTGGGAGGAGAGGGAACTCGCACTTCAATTTTACTGAGCGATTGATGGACTGAAGATTGATTGATATAAGCAATGACCGAGTTTCTTATATAGATGCTCAGTACCAAGGAAATTACAATAATGTCTAAAGAGACCAAAATTACATCAAAGGGTAGACTTGTACAAAACCACAAAAAGGCGAGTCAAAAAGTAGTAAATTGTGAGTGTATAAGTCATAAATTTCGCAACTCACGAAATTTGCAAGCTGCGAATTTTCTAACCTCAGAAAATTTCACTGTTTTCCTTTATCTTCATCATTTTTGTCTAAATTTCCTCCGGTTTGATCATGCATCTTCGAATTTATTTGCGTTCACCGTGTTTGAATCTGATGAAGATAATGAGGTATTTGCCTACAAAACTACAAAAATAGATACAAAATGTGATTAGTAGTAAAGCCAGACTTCTAATGTATCAATCAAGTTATTTAAGTTGATTAGTACACAAAAGTGCTCAAACCCGCTATAAACAAGGCTCAAATAGCATTATTCGGGGTACTAATCACTCCCAACCGACGTATCATAGTCCCCAAACAATGATAAAAAGAAGGACTCCATCATGTGTTATGATAAAAGGGACCGGTCTGTTTCAACAAGTGTGTGTATAAGTAATGCCCTACCTCAAGATAGGAAAAATTGAGACTCGCATAAAAACCAACTCGGGGAGAATAAATGCCATACAAGAACAAGCCAGAGCAAGGTTCATTCCAAGGAAGTCAACTCAACTTCCACCAGTCTAAGTGTTTAGGTTATCGGGCCAGAACACTACCGTTTGCTACTCTCCCCCAATCAAGCTATCGCAATGCCTCGATTGTCGACCAACCTAAATAGATCCGGGGTTCCACTCTTATTTCACACTTCTATGTATCAGTAGGATGCAATGTCGAGAACTCGACTTCACCAAAGTCCGTAATCTGGATCCACCGATGACTCCTAAACCAACTAAGGTTTAGGTATCAAGTCAAAAGGTCTTTCGACCACTCAACTCTACAGTTTCCCGACTCCGACCGATTTGAGAATCCAAAGACTCCACAACTCGCTAAACTCCACCCATCCAATCTACGTAGCGAGGCACTAGTGCCTGGTGGGCTCCCAACCTGGTTTAGTGGCACCAGTTTTAAAGGTTACTGTGACCCCCGACCATGCTCTGCTCTCAAGGCAAAGTGCCGCGGCTTTTCTATTCTCTCTTTCTTTTCTTTTTCTTTTCTTTCTTTTGGAAGACACATTTGGCCTTCTTTCATGTGGGGTCCTTAATCCCATTAAAGGTCACAAACAGCTAAGGCCGGTTTTGCAAAGTATGGGGATGCGCCTCACCCTATTGACTAAAAACTAACATGCACTGTTTGTGGTTAGCTAAAGGTGGAAGACAAGGGCTGAATACTGTGGTCTTCTAACCCCGACCCGCAACTCACCTCTATGCATGGAACTAGCCTAAAGATTGACGGTATTTGCAAAGATTTCGCTTTTCAACTCACAGAGAGGCAAACCCTACAAAAAAATGGTGGCAAAATTGGTTGCAAAAGTGGGAAACATGGAGTCGTATGAAGAGAGGTCAGCAGGCTTCTCACAAAAGCCATTTTTCAAAATGAAGTATACAAGCAGTTTCTCATTAACATACAAAACGGGCTTTACGAGCGTGGTACAAACGTAACTAAAATCAACAAGATGGAACATCACTTCCAAGCAACACTAACTCTCCCCCCAACTAAGCATGCCATTGTCCGCACGGTGTAGATTGGTTACGGAGTGGCTGCACTCCCGCCGGTGGCCGATGAAGAATCATCCCCACCGGGATAGCCGAGGTGCCGCCGGTGAGCTGGGCTGATGCCGCACCGCCGCACATCCAGGGATCCGCAGGGCCGGGCAGCTCGAGGAGCCGATCCCCACGTGAGGAGGGGCAGCAGAGGCCCGAGCAGGACATAAGGGGAGCAGACCGTAGTGTGCCCATGACTTGAGCCGCATGAGACGGCCTCGATTCTCGGGCCTGGGAATCGGCGCCTGGCTCGAGCCATGGCGTCTCTGTGAGTCATCCCATTCGCGAGTGTAATGGGGGCGCCCAACCGCAAATGAAGCCGCAGCCGCGGAGAACGTGCGACGCCTCCGCGATAGTCGAAAGTCCCCGCGGAGATGGTAATGTATTGTCGAGGCTACAGGTGCTCGACCCACCATATCTGGAACGAAAGTACAAGTACTTTAGCCGAGGGCCCATGACAGAGGCACCGGCCGAGGCACCGAGTCGTGGGGTAGATGGAGCCAGAGGAACCGAAGGAGCCGGAGCCGGAGGCTCCCGTTGTCCTCATCTACAGGGGCGTGTCCTTGAAGGAATATCAACATAAATGCAATGGGTCCTCCTCGCCGGTCCCTGTGAGGGAAGATGAAAGACTAGGTAATGGCCCGCACCAATCGACAAAGAGGTATTTCACAACCGTGGCGACACTCCAATCGAGGCTCTACCGAGAACCCAATGTGCTCTAGCACCTGACATAGGAGTCGCGGAAATAGGAGAGGCGTGGACTCGCCGGGGCGCACTCCCACAGCGGACCCTATCCTCGGCTGAACAAGGCCGTCATGACAACCCACCGGCCGAACCGTAAGCCCTCATAAATACGATACAAATCCTCTAAAATGGCTCCTCTCCTCTGGATGATGTGCTGGAGCAGGAACAGATTAGACCGCAATATGTGGTCTATCAATAGCATGCGCGGAGTCGCCTCCCGAACAATACGGGGCCCAATGCAGAAGGTCCATGGAGAAGATGTACCATCTCCCAATCGAGGGACGGGCCACCGTCCCAGGTCCGTCGCATGCAGGACCACCTAAGCAGTGGAGAGCACTGCGATGTAGGAGGCCCGGCGCATCCCCGTCGGCCGTCGATGGGAAAATGCAGAGCGCTGGTCAGTTTCTGCATCGCCATCAGGTGATAAAACTCGATGACTACCCGAGGATAAAAATATCGACGCGGCGTCATGAACGGCTCCAGGTGGTATCTCTGCACGAGGAGCATGGAGTCTCAGATTTTCAAGTCCTCGGAAAATGCCGGGATATCGTAGTAAACCTCCCCGTGAAGATCTCTCTCACCACAAGATTCCCCGATCGGGTCGCAACTAAAGAAGGTCACCGATAACGGATGCGTGTGGGGGATAGGTCCCAGGTTCAGTCACCCATAAGGCGGTGAGGTGGCGCCCGGTCTCGAGGGTGGGACGACTCGGGTCTGAGTTCGCCTCCGGCCGGGCTTCATGGTGATGGATCAGTTTTAGCGGCCAACCGGGGAGCATATCTCCTCCGGGCGTGGCCACGCAGAGGAGCCCACAAAGACGGCAGCCAAAGATCGCTCGGACTAAAACCGGGCATGGGAGGCGGCAGGGACTCGCCGCTCAGAGTACGGCGTGGTGGCCGGGTCGCCATCAAAGCATGGGCATCTATTGAGCAAAAGGCTCGCGGCAAGAAGGATCGCGGCCGGAGCCACTACATGGTGCGCATTGGCTACGTAAGGCGCAGATTGACAAATTCGGCCCACCGCACTGGGCTGAAATCAGTGCACCCCTTGTTCTTACCATGTCTTGCAAAGGAGGGAGAGAAGGATGGAGAGAAAGCTGAGAAAATGGAAACAGCGGAAATTGGAGCGGGATGAAATGTCGGTTAATCAAAGGGGTTTATATAGGGAGGGGGTAGGTGAGAAGACATGGACAATTAATGGCCTTTAGTGACCATTAATTGGATGGTTCAAAAAATTATAGAAATTTATTGCATGAGCGTGAAACGGAGAGTTGCAGGCAAAAACAGGGGGAAGATGAACAGTGTTGCGAATGTGAAATTTCGCAGGTTGGGAAATTCTCAGGCAAAATTTGGCTCTCCCCCAGCACTGGAACACCTGCAACAACACAAGACCAAAAATTATGAGAAGATAAGCTTGAAAATGAGAAAATTTACAATACAAAAATTTTTTTCTATTGATAATTTTGAAAATTTAAGGATATTAAGGAAAATTCTAATTTAAAACTCCCTCAAATAATGTAAAGCAAAAATTCCATCAAAATTGAGTGGAGCTCTTGCTCCCGCAGAACCACTCCCAATTGTGCAGCCAAGAGGTTTCATGGGGGGTCCAAGAGGAGAAGCTCCTCCATGCTTGTAGTGAGGTGTGCTGTAGTTGAGTTCAGCTTTTGCTCCTTTGTGTTAAGCATCCTGTTCTCCTCGGTGGTGCCGGTGGAACACCCACAGAAGAGGGAGGATCGATGCAAATGGATTCTTCATTAACTCCGGCTTTTGTTCTTTGTTAATTCTTCCGCAATTTTTGAGCACCGCTTTCCCACACCTCGTGCACTCAAAGTGACTCTTCCGATTCGCTCCTGTCCGCTGGTTTATGCTTGTTGCTCAAGGAAAATGTCGAGCTCCAGTGTCATGTTGCCAAAGAGCTGTAATGACTCCATTCCTAGCTTGATTATGGCATTAGATGTGGCCAAAAATGGCCTCCCAGCGCATGGGCACTGTTAGTGCCCTGCCACCGGCTCAGACAAGAACCACTAAATCCACCTGATAGTAGAATTTGTCTACCTTCACCAAGACATCCCCAACTATCCCCTGTATTTTCACCGAATGATCCGCGTGCTGATGGTATATGATGTCAGAGAGCCAAATTCCCCAACCTAAATCGTCAGTATTAACTGGCAGGCAGAGGGCTGACATCAGCTCTTTGACCAAAGAAGTACTTTGCCCATGTGTCCCTCCAATGTCGATCGGTGATGTATGGGGATCCTGATTCAGATTTCACCACAAGGTTTTCAGATCGGATTTGATGGAACCACTGTTCGGGCCAAAGAAGGCCTCGTCAATGCCCAACCCCTGACCATGCACAGTCCTTTAGGAAATTTAGCATAGGTTAACCTCGTTTCGATCATGTCAAGCAATTGGATGAGCTCACCCTACCGCCTCAAAGACTTCCAGATGCCTTCTGCTTGAGGCCTCTTTTCATTTCTCGTAATGGGAAATGGAGGAGGCATGTTTTTCTTCATCAAATCTTCTTTAATGAATATATGTTCTGGCTCTACTTCCTCTTCCTGGTTGGTCTCTCCAACAGGTTTGGGCACTTGTTGCTCAATTTCCTTACCACTCCTCAAGGTGATAATGGCCTTAACTTCATCCATCTAAAAGTGTGCTCACTGATAAATTTTTATTCGCGCACTCCTCAGATCAGGGGAGGTTCGGGAAGGAATCTCCTTACCCTTCACCCGCCGATCGGGTCGACTTTTGCGCGATGGATGACCGTGGTATCAATTTTTTTGTCGAGGCTATCATGGAAGCCCATCAATTCTTTGTTCATGGAGCTTTGCCATTTTCTATTCTTTCGCTTTAATCGGTGCATTAATAGCTCTTCCTCTAAAAATTCCCACCACCTTCCTCAAATTATGATAGTCATTTCAACAGTGACGAGGTTGCGGTCGCCGCTGAGAGGTGGACCCATATCATTGGCCGCCATCGTGCACCCCAGGACATATACCGGAGGTTTGCTTCCAGAGGTCAGTCAGTTCTTCCAAATGATCAGAGGTGTCACATACTAAAGATCGCCTGGTGGCCTATTTTACCACAACATTTGCATTTTCAACCATCAAATCCCTTACTGACGGAGAAATTGGACAATGATCTCCTCAGACCAATGATCAAGTGGCCAAGATGGACTGAGGGGCACGGTGTAATCTCAAATACGCTCCGCACCTCCGCTCGATTTCTTATTTCGCTCCTTCCATCCTTCTCGGTCGTAGGGACAATCTCATTTTGAACTCCACATCCTCCCGATAGTGAATATATGCCTCCCTTTGATTTGTTGTGTGTTTCATTCTCTCTACCTCTCGGTTCTGATCATCCTATCCCTTTGAGGTTTCAGCCACATAGTTTGAGAAGTCCACGGCTTCATCAGATTCTGCTGAGGAAGTCCCTCTCCACACATGGCTCCCAAGAGTTGTTTCATGGCAGTGGGACATTCCATCATGGTGATTCACCAAAGATCCAGTATCAAAGCCATGGTGAGGTACAGCATTGATGGTCTCCATATACTCCTTCCCAAAGATCGATAAAATTTTTCACTGGCTACGTAGCTGGGCAAAGGTGTAATTATTTCTTCAAATTGTTGGTCTCAGGCACTCGAAGAACTTCTTCGTACCCCGTCAAGCAGCCTCCGCCTACTCCCGATGGTCCTCGTCTTATGAATTAAGCCAAATTTTAGCTTTGTCTGAGGGTCAAAGGAAAGCTTTCGCCTTGATCAAGTCCATATCTGCTTGCATCCTTGAAAGTCAGGCAAACTTCCTCAAAATCCCGATGTGTGTGTATGGATTTCATTTTCCATACCATGAAAGTTGGAAGGGCACCGTATAAGGCCTCACCGCCACATCCTCGCAGGGGGTATAATGTACGAGGGTGCACTCACCGGTGTATGTGATCCCTCATCACCAGAATCGGGGTTCCGTGAACCCCGTCAGTTCTCGCCGCTTCCTTAAAGCGGGGCTCCATCCGGTTATCGCACGTACTGATTTCACACCCTTGTTCAATCGAGCACTAAGCCTTTCCATCTCGCTCTACAAGCTGCCCCACCGCATAAGCCGCTGCGAACACACACAGTCAAGCAAGAAACCAACAAAACAAGGCTACCGTAAAGGTTGGATGTTAGCTAAGATAGAAAAAAAGAAAAAACTGCATGAACAAGCATAAAATTCCAAATTCCCCTGCAGTGAACTGTAAATGGGAAAAAATGGTAAAATAAAAAGAAATGAGACTCACTCAATACTTCAGATGTAGATCACAAGTTCATAGTTTTCTTTCACTGTGAGCACCATCCTCTAAGAATCTACGCATTTGATTCGTGCTACGCAGGTATCATCCGAATCAACAATATTTGTAATCTCCAATTCCTACCGTATGCGTAGCCACTGCAAAGATAGTGGTCTAGGTCGAACACTGTGGGACGGGTTTTCTTTGTGAGAGAAGTTCGCAAGGATTGGAAAATGATGATTACTCTTTGTATTTAAGGTTTTTGTAAAAACAGTCTGGGTGAATGGTTGAAACTGAAAATAAATCGAAATAAAGTATAAAAGAACTCCTCAAGTCTCTGCCACCGGGCTTAGGGTTCTAAGTCAACCGGCACATGTCCCTGGTCTTTTTTCCTGTCAGAGGATGACCTTATAGTCATTTTGTCACGCCCGCTTTCTCCGGTCGCTAGACCAAACACCGGGACTCTGACCTGATTTTTTTTTTTTTGCCCAACCAGCACCCATGGTACGGCCCACCTTTATAAACGTAATCAAAATATCATGTACATATCAAAGACTACCACCGGAGTATGTCCATCAAATCTAAACATCTATAATCGAGTCCCATTTACAAATACACAAATATACTTTATATTTACAAATCAGGAAAGACTGAATCTACATGTAGCGAACCCATACTGGTCGCCCAGCCAGATGCGATGTTTCGCCGATGTCTTCTCCGTACCTACACGGATTAAAACCCGTGCTAAGCTTTACGCCTTAGTGGGAAACATTTATACGTAAACAAATGCATATACACAATTATAATAAGTGTATAACCATAATGTAAATCGAATTTTTATACATTCATGCCAGACTATATAAGTACTTATGCTTATCACAGCTTATGTTCATACGGGACTCCCGTAGGAGTTACAGAACTTATTCTTACGGAACTTATAATCGGTATTTCGGTTAACATACCCCAGATTTCTCGGATCTTATACGTGTATTACGGGTAACTTATACATGTATTTCGCATCTCATACATGGCATGAATTTATAATTGTCTTGCGCATCTTATACTTGTGCGAAGGTACCCGCAGTACAATAAGTCGAACTAATCATAATCGTATCACCTACTGTGGTTAGGATCGACGATGCAGATACATATCGTATGGCATTAGTCCAGAAAGGTGCACAGACGTAATCGTATACATATACTCATTTTATTTGGATAATGAGTACCCTTAGGTACTCACTGGACTTATAATTTGTTTTACTGGACATCTGAGTACCCGTAGGTACTACAGTTTAATCGCATATGAGTACCCTAGGTACTACAAAACTTGATGAAATACGAGAGTGACCTTAGGTACTACAATAATCCTAATCAGAGGCGCACGTAACTTAATCCAACACAGAGTACCATTAAATTACGTAACTTAATCGACATGTGACTTTATCGATATGTGAGTACCCGTGAGGTACTACAGACTTGTTCAGATGTGACTTATTAGATACAGCATGAGTACCGTGAGGTACTACAGACTTACTCAAATACGTGAGTACCCCTTAGGTACTACTTTAATCCTATCGATCGTGACTTATTCGTATATCAGAGTGCCCATAGGTACCACAGGTAACTAAATCGTGACGTAATGTAACTTAATTAAATACGTATACCCCTAGGTACCGTAACATTTTCGTATTACAGGAGTGATCTGTGAGGTAATTGCATGCAGCTTAATCAGAGACAAGAGCAATCTGTAGGTACTACATAACTTATCTCGTGAGACAAGACTGTCAACACAGAGTACCCGTGGGTAATACATAACTTATACTTATGTTACTAAGACAAGAGTACCCTTGGGTACTACAGAACTTATCAAATACAGGAGTACCCGTAGGTACCACAGAACTTAATCAGATACAGGAGTACCCCTAGGTACTACAGAACTTGATGAAATACAAGAGTACCATAGGTACTACGTAACTTTAATCATCACGAGTACCCGTGAAAATACAGAACTTAAGCAAGAGATGAACTTAATCGAGACTTAACTTATTCGGGGATATTGTGGAGTACCCATAGGTACTACTAACTAAATCGTAGACATGACCGAACTTATTTAAATACGTGGAGTACCCGTAGGTACTTTACAACATTTTTCAGATAATGTGAGGTCTGTAGGGGTGTCTACTCGAACGATACCGAGGTACATCCGCATCTTTATTCTTATTCTCTATTCAGAAATCTTATCATATAATTGCTCGACTTCAGACCGCACATCTAATGAGTAGACACAAAGACAACAGTACCCAAGATACTACAAGACCTAAATGCCGTAGCATTAGTCGCACAGAGGCCTGAAGACTTATCGTGGCAGGAGTGCCGTAGCACTAATCGTAATGGGGAGTGCCGGAAGCACCAATCAAAAGTACCGGGCACTTCAATCGTGGAGGCCGGAGCACTAATCGAGTACCGAAGTACTAGTCGAGTGCCGAGCACTAATCGAGTACCGGCATTAGCCGAGGCCGGAGCACTAATCGAGTACCGGGCAATTAGTCAGACAGGAGTGTGGCACTAACAAGAGTACCGGCACTTCAATCAGAGTGCCGAGCACTAATCGAGTACCGGCATTAATCAGAGTGATGAGCACTAATCGTATACCAGTACTAGTCAGAGGCCGAGACTAATCAGAGTACCGGGCAATAGTCGTGACAGAGTGCGTAAGCACTTAACAGAGGCCTAAGTACTATTCAGACAAAAGAGTGCCGTGGTCATTTAATAACTGGTCTTAGATGGTTTTACAATTATAAGGAGGTCGTAAGAATCATTATATTTTAATAAGATTTCTAAATTTCAGTGTTCATGATGATCGCCCTTCATATACCGGTAAGGTGGCGATGTGGTATGTAATCACACCTATTCATGGATTCTTATTCTTCTATGAATCTACTTACCCAAGAGTTGGAATCACCCCAATCAGATCATACAAACTGGAAGCGTGCATTTTCATGCCAACTAGTCTGGCTTAATTTCGATTTTACCGAGGGACAATTTGAAATATTTATTTTCCAGTGCTCATCTGATATTTGGCAATCAGATTCTTGTATTCCTTTAAAGCTAAGGTGCTAAGGGTTCTATTCCAACTGAATCACCCAATTGAGCACCTATCCTCACTACGTCCAAACAACCCGACTTACCCAATGTTCAAAGCTGGAATCAGAATTTTTCTTGCACATGGCCCCACTTTGAGTGAATTTTTGGGCCACTTAGGATCAGATTTTGGCGATGACTTCTCTTTCAGTTTGGTTCTCCTTGAAGTCTATTTTACGTAGCCACTTGAATCACTCAAATCGGATAAGAAATGAGGAATTTATGGCCAAAATACGAAAACTTGTTGAAACAGGAAACCGTAACAAGTTGTACTGGTATTAAGCTCAAGCTGTACTCTGCATAACTCGGGCCAAAATGACCAGAATTGTTGAAGCTTAACTGAGACAAGTTCAAATCAGACTCCAGACAAGTCTCCGAAAAGTGCCCAGAATGTGTGTTTTTCTCCCATTTTCCATACTTTTGAACCCCAATCAACTCTATACCTCATAAACACTTCAAACACACATCAAAACCATTTCTAATTCACCTTGGAATCTCTTTTCTATTCAATTCCTCCTTCAATACTTATCTTAGTTCAAAAACTTATCATGAATTACTTCAAAACCCATTCCAATATGGGTTACAACTCATACACAAATCAAACTCAAGGATTTGCTAGGATTTATTCTAAACCCTAATTCAATTACTCTTAATTAACCATGAATTCATCCTCAAAGAGAGGATTTCATGAGCTTCAGGCCATACGGGTTTTACCCACCTTACTTGCCATCATTTTTGGGTTAAATGAAACCTCTAGCAAACCCCATGTTCGGGGGACAAACTATTAACCAACCAAGCATGACAATCTACACCCTAGAATCCATAGCCAAAGTTAGTTTCCATACCTTTCGCTTGATTCGTCAATCTCCTTCTTCCTCTTCTTTCCTCTTCTTCTCCCCTTCTTTCTTCTCTACTGTTCTCCACAATTTGACCAAATTGGTCTTAAATCCCATGGATTTGATAAGGCCGTTTGGCCCTTAAATAAAAACCCATTGCTAACTTTCTTTATTTGCAAAATTAATCTCACTCTTGGCTATTTATAGTTCAATTTCCTTTTATTTTATTTTGGCCTCAAGTCTTTTCACATTAGGACTTTTAAGCCCCTTTTTTGGACCAATTACAAAATTGTCCTTAAGTTTGGTAACTTTTCTAGTCTCTTGTTCCTGCTGCATTTAACCCTCGAAATAGCCAAATTAGGGCTTACAAATACCCTAAACATGTCAAAACGATCATGGTATATTTCTTGGTGTTACACATTTCGAACCTGATCTTCATTTAGCTTTAAAACCTAAACCCTATAATTTTTCCTCGAACAATGACATTTAAATCGAGCATAAATGTGCTCCTGCATGGTGAAACATACCTCCTAAACCTACCCTACAATAACTAATAGGAGACAACTAACTGGGTATTAGTGGATCTAGTGATAAGTATCCACTGAACCTAAAAAGCTTGCCAAATACAGGTTAGTGAGGGCATGCTTGGGAGATTTTAACCTAAGGTGAGAAGAAGGAACTCAAACACCCATAAATGCTTACATGAAAAGCAAGAGAACAATTAGTTTATCTCAAAACTAAAACCCAGTGGCCTTCCTCTTCAAAGATGAGGGGCCTTAGCCAAGCATCCCTTGATTTGTCACTGCGGTGTTTGGATGGTGAGAAAGTGCAAGAAAATGAAGGAAAATGAGAGAAAATCACAAACCAGCGGGAGGAGAGGAAACTTGGCGCCTAATTTTATTGAGTGATTGATGGACTGAAAGATTGATTGATGTTACAAGCATGACTGAGCTTATATAGATGCTCAGTACCAAGGAAATTACAATAATGTCTAAAGAGACCAAAATTACATCAAGGGTAGATTTGTACAAAACCACAAAAGGGCGGGTCAAAAGCAAAGCCAATGCAGAGGTAAGGGAGGGCAGCAGAATTTCAGAACCTACGAAATTTCGCAACCCTACAAAATTTTCACTATGTTTTCCTTCTCTTCAAAGATTTTGCCAAAATTTCCTTCCGGTTCGACTACGCATCTTCGAATTAATTCAGTTCATCGTGGTTTGAATCTACTGAAGATAACGAGGTATTTCGCTTGTAAACTACAAAAAAATAGCTACAAAATGTGATTAGTAGTAAGTTCTGACCTCAATGCATCAATCGTTATTTAAGTCGATTAGTACATAAAAAGTGCTCAAACCCGTATAAATGGCTCAAAATAGCACTATTCGGGGTACTAATCACAGAAGCTTATAGAGTCCCTCGTGCTTTAGAATTTTAAAATAATGTTCAAAAAATAATAATAATAAGAAGAAGAAGAAGAATGTCATTTTAGAAAAGAAAATATTTGAAATTTGGATATTTGAACAAAAAAGTGTTGGAAAAATGGGTTTGAGCACAATTGAGCACAATTTAGCGCCATTCGCAGCCAAAATTACAATAGGTCCCACAAATCTTTTCGGTGAGTCCACATGGGAATGTGCTCCTCCATGAGATGAAGATTATATATTGAGTTACTTCCAAACCATTACATGAGTGAATTAGCAATTGCCTCCAAACATCACCTCTGAAAATGGTAACTAAAGGTTTAAGTTTGTGAAAAGCTTGTGTCCCACATCTGGATGGGAAACGCTGACTTCCTTTAAAGGGTATATATACACCCAATCTTTATAGTTTGTCGCCCGGCGGCACCCCACTATGGAAGGGGAGGACTTAAATGCTCGTTCACCACACACACGCTGCCACGCCGCCGTCACCCGCCCGCGACCTAACCGAGCCTGGGCTGGTTCTGGTTCGGGAAGAAGCAAACTCACCAAGGCCAAAACGCTTTCGCTTTTGGCGACAAGCGAGGTTACTACCGGATCAAGCGTCTTCATAGATGGATCGTGTTCAGGTTCTATGAACCAAACAGATATTAATTTCCCTTACAAGCTTCATAGACTGCATCGAACAAATATGAGCGTGTCTTATATATAGGCTACACTTTCTCTCTCCTTTGATATACATATTCATTCATTCATTTATTTCATACGCTTGAGACAAACTGAAGTTCTCGTTACGCCCGGCTTCGACACAACAGGTTAAAGTGCTTTCGATCGTTGGGAGATCATTTCTGATCCTAGGGAGATAAATTGCCATTATTCTAAGCACCACCACGAGGGCAATACTTTGTCTTAAGGAGATCGTAATCCAACACAAGATTCTTAATTCAAACAGTTCGATTACTTTAAGTTTTCCCGCAAACATTTCCTACATACTAATTTAGGGTTCTATTAATCGCTTTCATTGAACGTGTTAAGGTCAGTCTTGGCCTCGCTACTCTAGCTTATTTTATTTTACGCACTGAGTACCTAACAAGCTTAAGACAAGTATGTTTTTTGTTTTTTCCGTTTCTACATAAATCCCAAACATAACGCTCGCTTCCTGCTTCCTCGCATCAGAACCATTCTTTTCTGCTGCAATTTTTTTTGTTTGCAAAAACGTTCTGTTTATGTTATTTTTTATATCGATATCAGTATGTTTTTTTTTATATAGATATCAAGATGCTTTTATGTATTATCGCTGCCGCTCGACTGCACGACTACAATCGGTTTTACGTATTTTATTTATAGATTTGAACTACGGTTCTAGTATACACAATCTTGAGATCAGACTGTTTTTTACATACAGACAAAGACCTTACTATACTAGATATATAAGTTGATATATCGCCTTATATAACAATTTAACTCAACGTGACTGGTATATTGTTTTATTTATCATTTCGCAAACGTAAAAATCGTTTGGTTGAAATATATTTCATTTGTTTTGCTTTGCTCGCTAAGCAATTTTTTTTGGTTTTTTTTTTTCTTAAGATACTGTATTCTGCAAAAACATTTATTTTTTATCAGAATTTGGCTAAGCCATTATTTTTGTTGATTTTTTTAAGATACTGTATTCTGCTAAGATATTGTATTCTGCAAAAACAATAATATGTTTGTTTTAATATATATTTGTACTCGGAATTTGGCTAAGTCGCATTTGTTAATTTTTAAGATACTTGGTTTCTGCAGAATGTGAGTCACTTCTTATTCAAGACCCGATTTTATTCAAAGATTTGACTAAGTCATTTTATTAATTTAATGTATTGTTTTCGCAATGTAATTCGTCCAAGAGAATGACTAATGATTCTACCCCCACTCGTGGGCGCTCCTCCAACGCCTCGTTATGGCACCAATGACTATGAGTCACGGAGAAGTTTAAAAGTTTCAATTCAGTTGTGATCCGCGCCGCAGAACAAAAGATGCCGCTCTACCGACCACCTCACCTGGCCCGCTTCCTTCAAGAGGACGCCCGCATCAAGGAAAATGAAACCGACAGGGCGCAGCTGCCGCCGTGAAGCATGGAAGCATGCCGATTTTTGTGCCCGAATCCACCTCTTGAATGGCCTGGACAACGACCGTATAATGTGTATCATACCAATACTACAAGAGAAATGCGGATTTCGACAAAAATACAAGACCAAGGGACGTGGCTCAAGAAGTTTGGTAAAGGGAAATTTCTAGACTACAAGATGCTTGATTCCAAGACATCGATCACCAAGTTCAAGATCTATGATTCGCATGACATACATGCATGGATGTTCTCAGCTGAATCCTTCCAAGGGCCGCAATTATTGAAAAATTACCACCACTATGGAAAGAATTCAAGAATTACCTAAAGCATAAGCGGAAGGAAATGAGGCTTGAAGACTTGATAGTGAGGCTGAGAATAGAGGAAGACAACCGTGCATCTGAGAAGAAGGCAAGCAAGGGCTTCATGGAATCCAAGGCCAATGTTGTGGAATAAGGGCAGACCTTCCACAATAACAAGAAGAGGAAGCACAACGGCAACGGTCCTAAGCAAGGTCCTACAAAAAAGTTCCAAGGCAAGTGCGGTGTGCAACAAGGGTGGCACCGTGCTAAGGACCGTCGAGTCGTAAGGAACAAGGGAATCCAGAAGAAACGCCTGCCAATGTGACCGGCGTAGATGATGTTCAACATGAACCCTCTCAAATTATCTCTCCGAGGTGAACTTATCGCATCAATACTAAGGAATAAGGTGGACAATGTGGGCTACTTCGTCATGTTTGCTCAGGACAAGAAGATGTTCTCATCATATCAAACCATAGATAATGGAGAACAACTCTTATGGGAAACCTCTTCTTCCAAGGTTGGAAGGCCAAGGGAAGCGTGGTATCAAGATTTACACTCCAAAAGAACTTACTCTCAATGATGTGTTGCATGTGCCAGAACTTCAAAAGAATCTAGTGTCTGGATCATTGTTGGGTAAGAAGGGCTTCAAGTTGGTGTTTGTCTCGCATTAACTTCATCCTCACCAAAAATGGGTCAGAGTGTGGGGAAGGGGTACATGAGCACTGGGCTCTTCAAAATGAATGTAATGACTATTGTACCTCCTATTAAGAATATCAATAATAAGAACATGTCTTCTGCTTATATGCTTGAATCTTCAAATGTGTGGCATGGTAGATTAGGACATGTTAATTATGATACATTGTGCAGATTAATTAATATGGAATGTTTGCCTAAATTTCAAATAGATCCAAATCATAAATGTGAGATTGTAAATCTAACTTACAAGAACTTCTTTCCAATCAATTGAAAGAAGTAGTGAACCTCTAGCATTAATACATTTCGATATCTATGATCTGAAATTTATTCAAACGAGGTGGTAAGAAATATTTTCTACATCAATTGATGATCGTGACAAGATACTGTTATGTTTACCGTCACACCCCCACCCCCTACTAACACGGGCAGTGTGTCGGCCACCCCACAACCCCCAAACTGCTACTTCCAACGACTAGAGGAATCCTATGAAGCGGCCGTATTGCTTGTCGAAAACCCTCAGAGGCAAAATTTTTTTTTCTAAACTCAGGATTTTATAAAATTTCTAAGTAGTCATAACAATGATATGTGACATATCCCAAAACCTGTATATACAATTTAAACTTTTCAAAATATGACAACCAACACACTCATCCAAAGAGCCTCAGGCTCATCACATTTTCACAAAACAAAACTATGTACATACATATGCTCAACTATACAAATTCAAAGTATTTCCTTACACAAGTTATTTAATACAACACTGATACAAAAGTCGGGAGAATCCTAATATGCTCCAGCGTCTGGCGTGCCTATACTTGGAAAATAGTTTTTAAAACAACAAAATAATGAGCTAAACGAGCTCAGTGAGTGTATGCTTTATAAAATGTTTGCTTTTTCTGAAAATATCTCAAAACTGTAAAATTCTCTGTTACAAGATATTTTCCGTGAACCTTGCTTGCTTCTTTGCTTTAAAAGTTTCTAAAACTTTTCATACTTGCTTGCTTTACTTTGCTTTGCTTTAAAAGTTTCTAAAACTTTTCATAAATCTCTTGCTTGCTTGCTTTACCTTGCTTTAAAAGTTTATAAAACTTTTCACAAATCTCTTGCTTGCTTGCTTTACCTTGCATTAAAAGTTTATAAAACTTTTCATAAACACGGGAGCCTGGACTCAACCGCTTGCTTTAAAAGTTTCTAAAACTTTTTATAAACACGGGAGCTGGGGCTCAATCGCTTGCTTTAAAAGTATATAAAACTTTTTTTTTTTATAAACACGGGAGCCTGGGCTCAACCGCTTGCTTTGAAGTTTATAAAACTTTTTATAGACACGAGAGCCTGGGCTCAACCGCTTGCTTTAAAAGTTTCTAAAACTTTTTATAAACACGGGAGCCTGGGCTCAACCGCTTGCTTTAAAAGTATATAAAACTTTCTTTCTTTTTTTTTATAAACATGGAAGCCTGGGCTCAACCGTGCACCAATGGTTGATTTCAAAACTGTATGGAAATTATTTATAAATCAAGATCAACCACTGGAGGCCTTTCTTGCTTGCTTTTAAAAGTTTATAAAACTTTTCATAAATCTCTTACTTGCTTGCTTTACCTTGCTTTATAAGTTTATAAAACTTTTCATAAATCTCTTGCTTGCTTGCTTTACCTTGCTTTAAAAGTTTATAAAACTTTTCATAAATGCGGGAGCCTGGGCTTCAATCGCTTACTTTAAAATAAACACGGGAGCCTGGGCTCAACCGTTTGCTTTAAAAGTTACGAAAACTTTTCACAAACACGGGAGCCTGGGCTCAACCATTTACTTTAAAAGTTTATAAAACTTTTCAAAAACACGGGAGTCTTGGCTCAACCGCTACTTAAAGAAACACGGAGCCTCGGGGCTCGAACTCGTGCACCAAAGGTTGATTGAAACCGTATAAAACATGCTTATAAATCATCAACCACCGGAGGCCTTTCCCGCCATTGCACTTAGCGAACACGGGAGCCTCGGCTTCAATCGTGCCTATGGCTAGACCTGGGTCCGCATCACCTAGTTGGAAGAGCCTTGGCTCAATTCCTTTTTTTCCGGTAAATATGGTGGCCTTAGCTCACCATAATCTAACTAATACATTAACCCTATACTCCAGCATATTACCTGCCTCCTTTAAATGCCATGATGCATGAACTAAGCTCTCTTGCACTGTGCAAATCTAAAATGCATGAAATGATGTCTTAACACCACGCACGTACGGAATACCTCTGACCGATATGCTTGCTTAAAAACAAGGATTTTCGTTAGCCTCATTTTATAAAATATACTTTTGCTCGCTTGCTTGCTTGCTCTTCAAATACTTGCTTTACAACTCAAAACCATCGCTTGTTTGCTTTTAAAAGTATGGTTGAATACATCAAACCATTACTTGTTTGCTTTTCACATATGGTTTAACCAAAAGCATTGTTCGCTTAAAAACTCATTGGTTGCTTGCTTTAAAATATGGTTCACAATGTGAAACCATTAAATACCAAAGGTAAATACCATAATAATACACTAGTATTTGAAAATAGGTTTAAACACTCACATTCCTTTTACAATAATTCGAGCACGACTCCAGTGGCCCCTCCCGCCTCCGCTTTACCCTACACATTCGACAGATAGATCACACTCGTCAAGACAACCAGTTACCTCAGACACTTCGTGCTACAATTAAATTTTTTTAAAATAGGACATCAAATGCTATTCACAGCATATGGCTAGATTCGATCAGTGGACTTTCCATAGAGTCTAAAACACCCGAAAATATTTCGAAAATTCCTGTCCGATCATTCAATATTAACTCAAATTTCAACCCAAACTGTCCGGAAACAGTCCCAAAATTCAGCCCTGACTGTCCGAACACAGTCCCAAAAATTCCTAAAATTCCTAAACCCGCTCTAAATTTTAGGACTAAATTTATGGCCCCTAAGTATATTCCAAGCCATTATATAGCCGACCATACTGAGCTCAGAAAATACCTAAGTGAAATTTCCTCCTCTTAAAGTTTGTGGCTTGCTAAGATATTGAGTTCATAGCGTAGCTCTCATAGCATATCTGACATACAATTAAGGCAAAATCTCTGATCCAAGTTTCGGTAAAATCGATAAAAATAAGAGAATAAAAGAAAATAAAATTGCCTCCCCATACGTTATCCACTATGCATGGTAAAAATCTCCTTCTTCCACTTTGACTTTATCTTTTTTTTGAATATAGTAGTATTATTATTGTTAGTTACCAATTTATATTACCTTAATTGAATAGTTTTATCTGAAAAAAGTGTATTTATTTAGTTCAAATTACATTTCATTAACTTATTCAGATTAATTTGTAACTAAAGTTTTGTAAAAATCTGGAATCTGCAAAATCATTTCGTGATTTATGTTTAGGAATTGAGTAAAATAATTACAAATTTATATGTGTATTAGCGACTTTAGGTCGATGTGGATTTTCTTGAGGCCAGTTTAGCGATGTGAATTAGTTTTGTTAAATCAGAATCGAATTTTCTAAACTTCATGAGCGTTGCGGCGTTATTACCATTATTATTATCTAACTTTTGCAAATTACATAATTTTATACTTTCAACATAAACTTTTATATTGCAAGTGTCACAATTCTTAAAACTTTCTGATTTCATCCTTAAAACAAGCTTTGAAATCTTCTTGTGGCGAAACGAATAATTAAGGGAAGCTTTTTTGGTGCACATATGCGACCTGCAGTTACTCATCTTGTACCCTCTTGGGACGGGGCATTCTGAATCCTCCTCGCTTTTAGAGCGTTTCGTCGCCGAGAATGAGCAATCAAACTCAAAGGAAAAGAAAGTACCTCATTCGGAAAATGAGTGAGAGATGGCGAAAGCGGCGCATCCCGAGCCTACGGCTCCCGAATAGTGCCTCCTCTCATGATTCTTCCGCAGACTTTAGCAGAAGGAATTACTTTACTCCTCGGCTTACTGTTCCTTGCGATCTGATCTGCTGGTATTTCCTCATAAGTCGGGTTCTCCTTTAGGCATAACTTTGTTGCTCTCTCAACACATGTGAAGAGGATCGAGATGTATTTCCTTAATATCGACACATGGAATGTGTCATGCGCTGAATCCTTGATAACTCTCGGATAAACGCACCAAACTAGAATCTCAAAACACCTTCAAGGGAAATTTTCAAAGACCCGGTCCTGTCTCAGTGCAAGTCTCTACGTGATTTGTCGCGCTAACATACGTCTATGTCCTTCTTATCTTTGAGTTATCACGAGCGACTTTCACTTTCTGCAGTGATCTGCACTAATTCGGGGCTGCAGGTCTTCTCTCACCAGCCTCATCCCGGCCTGTTGGAGTCATTTCCTACCATACGATTGCCTGAATGGGGCCATCCCTACATGCGGCACGATGGCACATTTGTTATGGCGAACTCCATTAATTTGTAAATGAGTATCAACTCACTTGATTAATCACCTGGCTGTTGTATATCTCAACGTGCGAATGGTCCTATCAGACCCGGCGATCCAAATACGAGGATGAAATGTTGTCTTGAAATGAAGGCGAGTACCCTAAAAATTTGCTTGCTAGTGACCCAAACCTGGATTCTTAGACCTGAAGGGGTCTCTCGATATGAAACTGTCATTTGGGGACCACAGTGAGTCTCATATAGTCACATCTGCAGTGAGGCGAAACACCAGAAAAATCTTGACATTAACGTAGAAAATGGCGGACCGTCGTCGATCAACTATCACCCATGCGCAGCATCATGCTACACTAAGTGAAAAATGCCGAGCTTTGTCACAAAAATCATATAATGATCTTCTCGTTTCACATCTTTTGGAATGAAGGAGTAGCGCTATCTTGGGCTACGATACTCTACCTTTGCTGTGAAGGTTAAGCGTCTAGAAACGGCTTAATCTCTTTGCTGTCCGACCACGGTAATATTTCTTTCTGATCCTGTACATCTTTGATACTTCACAGATCATAACATATCACGAATGAATATACTTCTTCCATAATAATGTCTCTGGCTCGCTGGCTACTCTGCACACATTCTACGGCCTTTGGCCTATCATGTAATCATCTAATTTGATTCTGCTTTCTTTCCTTTTCTATATCCTTAAGCTTAATCGCTCTGTGGATCTGCGACTACTGCTAGAATGGAGTCCACTCAGGGGGTTTAACTTATGAAATGTAGTATGATATCTTGGATCATAAGCCTCCGTATCACATAGAAACATGGATCCCATGGTGGAGAATGACACGATCTCATATATGAGCTAGAAAGGCTTTGTACTGGTAGCTCTTTCAGAGGCATGCACTGACATTAAAAACTTTTTCCTAGATGGTGTTACTCAGTAATGATCACGTAGTCTTTAATGGTACAAACCATCTTCTTCCCACACACTCGGGTTTAGCCTTTCTTTCACGGTGAAAATGACAGAAGACTCTTATGATGCGTAAAGATCTGAGAATTTATATAGTAAATAATATCTAATATCTTCCCGGAGGCAAACCTGCATTGCTGAGCTCTAGTCGTGTCATTGAGTCAAGTCTCTCAGTATTATTGGTAAATAAGAGGCATATGCCCAATCACTAATCATTAAAATGAAGCCTGACAGGCCTTTGCTAAGGCATCCGCTGTGACCATAGAACCCATCTCTCCCATTAGTGAAGGCTGAATTAGGTAGAGAACAATCCTACTTCAAATATGAAACTACTGTGGCCACAGGCATCCGCCAGATGTAGCAGCATCACCCTTTGTCGGCAGTGAGTCAGGTGCTATCTTGAAGAACCTCAATGAGCTTCTTGTAATGCCTCCTGAAACCGGGAAGCTTTGACCTTTGACACAGTTATTTGGTTTCAATTCATAGCTCTATTTGGGGATCCACATACTCCCTCAGTGAGATCACATGGCACCAGGAATGTCACTGTCTGACGAAATTGGCGCTTGCTTAACTTGGCAGCCACAATTTCTAGCTCCTTAAGGTGCACCATGCTGATCGCGATTATAGAGATGTTCTCCTTTTTGAATACACTAGGATATCATCGATAAGCGGCGATGAACCACATCCAAAGTAAAGATTTAGAATGCCGGTTCATCGAATCCATAACATTTGTGGAGCATTGGTCGACGAGCGGCATCACGGTATGTGTCGTGGCGTGTGCAAATCTGATCTTAAGAGACATCACCCTCTGCCTGACTAACATGATACCGACATAGATCTATTTTGGAGTATACTCGAGACCCTTGGGTTAATTCGAATAACTCATCGAATCCCCAGAAGTGGATAATGATTACGGATGGTAACTACGTTCATTTACATAATCTATACCTGGCTTCATAAACTCTCATCCTTTCTTTTCACTAAAGAGAATTGGAGCTCCCGAGGATATGACGAATGAATCCTTATAAACAGATGCTTCTAAACCAGGCACAAAAACCTCAAACTTTGGGAACATCTATGGAGGAATGAAGTAAGAGGCTCAGATCTTTGGGATAAATAATGGTGAATCCCTTCTCTATACAGGTGAAATCCTCTTGATCTCTCATGCAGAGATATACATTTGGGAACTCTCTGGCTCAAGCTGGAATCTCATCCGCACAAAGTCCCACTCATTCCACTGTCTCCACCCGCCCCAGTAAGATAACTAAACCAACCTTGCATGACATCTTTGCCTTGTCATAGCGGAGGGTCCATCTTGGAAAATAACTCTCTCGTATTCCCTAGACTTAACCTCCATTTCACTGGCACATCTGGGTTTTACTTCCTTTTTGTATTAATTACACGGTGGCTCACATGGCGAGACCATTCGATCCAGTGGCAGAACACATCAAATCCTCATCTAGCGCCACAGAAGATCCATTTGGGACTCTGTCCCCCGATAAGAACTCTCTCTTATCTCATTCACTGCATGCAGACAAGCGGGATCATCTCTCCCCGGAAGGGAAACTCTCATACGGGCCCCTCCCCAATGGTTGAATTTTATGTCTGGAAGCGATGCAGAGAACTGAATCCTGCCAAATGAATGTGTGGGCTCACAGATTAACAATGTATATAAATCTGATCAAGGATAGAAATAATACCGGTGACCACATCTGAAATGCTATCAAATCTTGCTTTGAATCACGAAGCATAAACTTGGCACGAGTCTGAGCCTCATCATCCATTGTGAGGCCACACCTGCCTCTACCACGGCGCACTACTGGCAAGCTCTGTGGCCCCTGCCTTAGGAAGCCTCTCTGAAACACAGGTGCTGTCTACCGGTCTTGGGGTAGCTAGAGCAGCTCTGATGTCTGCACCCATTCGCGAGGCACTCTCCCAATAAATAATGCCTTCTAGCCACAATGGAAACTACAGCTCTTATATCATAACACACCACGAAATGTGCCTCAGGCTCACTTATCAGATGTGGAGGGGCTCCTCTGGGTCTCCTTCTTTGGCCTTCAAGGGGGCCTCAGCGATCCTGACTAGAGATAGCTCTGAGCACTCATTATATATCAACCTCTACCCTTGCTTTTTTCTTCTATTGTCTTGGCAGGAGCTGTTGGAAGTGCACAGGGCAACTCTTTTTCTTGCTTCTTTTTCTATACATTTTTATGGCAGCGATGCTGCTCAACTCTCGGAGCGGCCTCGACTGAGTCCCGTAATCGAGGGACCACGGACAAATGCACACTACGATCCCGATCTTGGCAATCACGCGGCCCCCTTTTGCACTTCGAACTGTCATTTGTATATATGGAACCAATCTAACTAGTTAAGAACCTCTTCTCATGTTTTGATCTTGGCATGTTCTTACCACGTAATATGAAGAACTCCTCAATCTTCGAATCCTTATGACTCTAAGGAAAGAATCTATTAGTGAACTCTTGCTAAAATTGGTCCCATGATATACCATCAGGATACCTCACATCCGACATCCCACGATCATAGCTGTCTTCCGTCGAGCGGAAACGAGACTCTTTGATCATCCGTGCGACCCGCTTTCAAGTAAAACTTTGTTCTCGTCGACCATAACCCGGTGCCCTTGGATCATGCTAGCAGATCATATGGCTTGGCGCGCGGCTCCTGTGCTCTCTATCGACCTCCCAGGTTCTTTAGGAACCTCTCGGGGTGGCGGCGGAGGTGGGCGGGGCTGGCTGGCGAGTAGTGCGCTATGAGTTGCTATCACGACGATCTATGCCACTGCTGCATAGTGAAGCCATCTTGTTTGGGCTCCTGCGGCGGTGGCTCGGATGGTCTGACGACCTATTGTGGAGGCTGATTCATGGGGCGTGTGGAACCCGACTTCGTGCTCATCTCTACCGGGTACTACGGGGCGGCTCGGAAGCCTCTGGAATGACTCTCCTAGGACGACCTCGACTGTAACACCCCAAAATATACCCTAACAGTTTTATAACATGTTTAGGGTATAAAATAAGTTAAAATTGTATTCGATCGAAAAAAAATGACATTTTTATGAAAAATGGCAAAACAGTAATTTTGTCGCTTTGAAAAATTCTGGAAAATTTCTAGATCTCGGATGGTGGCTTAGGTATTACAGGTTGGAATCGTTTAGAATCACAGCTACCACATCGACTTTCGTCGGATTATGGGAGCAGTAGGAATTTTCACGAGTCGAGAAATTAGCAGGCGTCAGTGAACCCCAAAGCGGGATTTTTAGAAAAATCTCAAAAAATTAATGATATTTAAAAAGGTTTATTTAAGATTGTGAAACTTGAGGCGAGGCGAAATCAATTGTTTCGGATTTAGACAGAGGCCGATATGGACAAAGGGGACATGGGCCCCCACAGCTTACTATATATATATATATATATATAAAGGAGAGGAGCAGTTTTGGGAGAGGCGTGGCGAAGCGTTTTTTATTTTTTTAATTTTCTTATTTTCTTTTTTGATACGAGGAGTTTTAAGTCGAATTCGTGCGGCCGAAGCGAGTTCAATCCTAACTTCGGCGAAATTTCTGTATTGAGTACCAAAAAACACGGGATTTCGCCGAGAATTCAAGTAAGAAGTTTGGAAAATCCTAAGTTTCGGTATTTTCAGATCTATGGCGTTCTGACGATCAGAATTGATCGGACCAAGAGACAAAGTTGATTTACGCATCGCGAGCTACGCGTGGGTACCAAAATTTTAGAGTTTTGTCAAACTCCACGAGGTAAGGAATTTTTCCTACTTGGAATAAAAAGTCATGTAATGGCATAGGTTGTTTCGAGTAGGAATAGGCCATGTGATTTAGTCCCAGATTTTGGAATTTGAATAGTAATTTTGGGATGAATTAGAGGCGATCCATTGTGTTGGAAGGATATAAATTAGATAAAGAATAAGAATATATATGAATATATGATATGATATGAATAGATGAATAATATGAATATAGGAATATATGAAATAAATATATGATAGAACTACATGAGATTAGGAAGTATACGATTAGACAACACATGCTAGAAATGCACAAATGATAGGAAAATAGTTACATGTATGGTAAAGAATTATGATCTGATGAAATTGAAGTTAAAAGATATATGAAAATGCAAAAGATACAAATATGGTTGTAAATATCGCATATGATTGCAAATATGATAATTATTCGAGAATATATAAAGATATGTCATTGAACATAAAAATACATGATTTTATGCAGACACAGTGAGGATGAATGGCATGCACATGGGAATATAGTTCTTTGCGACATACAATTCTGAGGTCTCCCGAGGCCTAGTTTGGGTCGATGAAATAGATCCCGTTTTGATCATTATAGCGACCCCGTTTTGGTCATACATAGATCATTGTCTCGTACAGTGATAGTACCTTCAAGTACATACAGATAGAATCAACATCTGCGTCGGTGATAGTACCTTCGGGTACATACCAGGTTATTTCAAATGTCGCGGCTTCTAAGGTATTTGCCGGACATGAAACCTAAAAGGAATGACAAGTATATGCAAATGGAAGAATGTATAGAATATATGACATGAGATAGAAGCATAGCAACTGTATGCGATGATAGTATCTGATTACAAGAACAAAGTAAAATCTGAATGGCGGTATATGAAGCCTGTGATATATAGAAAAGCACATAGTACATGAAAGTATATGAAAAGAATAGAAAAATTGTATATGTATATGGAGAGAGTACAAAGTACGATGCAAAGAGTATATGAACAAAATCTTGATGCTGAAGAAAAGTATATGAAAACCCGGTATACAAGTACAGAAATAAAGTACTCATTGACATGATGTATCTGACGGATAATATGAAATACGATTATGAAAGCACGGGAAAATATAGTATACGAAAATCTGAGATGAAATATGGGAATGACAAACATGATAAGTTCCTCTCGAGATGCATCGTGAATGTCGATTCTATAGTCGGAGTGAAAGCTATGAATGTAAAGTATATGACAATATAAGATCGTATAAGAAAATATATGATAAAACATATGTAAGAAATGAATAGCATAGCATGGGCATGTAGCCACTACATGAAAGGAGACATGATATAGGTACAGGATAAGAAATGATATATGTACTAGTACATAGAATGTAATAAGTCATAGAATTGAAAGATGAAAAGACTAGAAGCAATTGAAAGGCAGTTACAAACATACAAAGAAATCTGATATCATGAAAGTATAAAATGTGATAAATACAGATTATAAGATGGGTTATGTAAAGTATTTGAGATGTGATGCTCTTGATGCAGCTGCACGAATTATCTGAACATGAAGAGGAAATGAACATGAAATTGGGAAGCTGAAAGTGTGATCACAGAAATAATATGAAATAGATCGAGTATACGATATAAGCAAATGACAAGAAATAGGCAAAGTATATGTGATAGATAAGGAATGATATGATATATGCACATGTTTTGAACCACATGAAAGGCATTAGATAAGATGATGAGTGGCATGATAAGATGATGAGTGTTAGAAGCCATAAGTATATGATCTGTATGGGTATAAGAATGTATTCGATTAAGCTTGCGACGATCAATGTTATTGGTCGTCCATGTATATGTTTTCCCACTAAGCGTAAAGCTTAGCACGGGTTTTTAATCCATGTAGATGGAAGCGAAGACAAGGATAGAGAGACAGGACATCCACGGCATTCAATGGCAGGGCGTCGAGAGATAGGTGCTCGCGCCTTGTTGTAAATCTCGATTTTATATGTATGGATTTTGTAATAGTGAAATTGCAATGATACCCAGTAAAGGACTGCAGTATATGTGTATGAGAATATAATGAATGTATGTTGTATGTATAATCATGTATGTAAAGAATTTTTGTTATTCAAATTGTGCATATAGACTGAGCAGGGACGGGTGCTATTTGCGAAAGAAAAGGTTAAGAGTCCCAGTCACGAAGTGTGATACCTAAACGACACCCCAGTGGTGCGGGTTGGGCGTCACATCGACGTCCTCTTGCGACATAGTCTTTGTATTTACCAAAAAAAAAAATCAAACATTTAATACTTTGGAAACACCTCGTATGTATGTGCTGGTTGAAAATGCATGGTTGCCCGAGTAGTGTAAAATAGTGTATCTAGCTACGATCTTAATAATATGGATTCATAGAAATGAGCTACATTACCAACTTGTGTTGGTATCATTTCTCCTCAAGCCTTAGGTTATCGTATACCTATGCTCTGATACCACCTTGTCACACTCCCCCAATTTCTACTATTCATGCAAAATGCCACCCCACAAAACCCCCAAATTATCTAACGACCAGAGAATCCCGTGGAAGCGGCCGTATTGCTTGGTCGAAACCCGATAAATTTTTTTTTTCTAACCAGACGAGAAATTTTGGCAAAGAGAACAACCTGCATATAGGATATATCCCAAAACCCGTCAGATACACAGCTTACACTTTTCAAAAATGGTGGCACCAACACACTCATCCAAAGAGCCTCATGCTCACTCCATTTTCAGCTCTAAAAACAAAAACTATGTACTACATATGCTCAACTCCAGACAAATTGGGCATTTTACACAAGTTATTTCAACATACGCTAATATAAAGTCAGAGAATCTTAATATGCCCAAATCCGCGTGCTCACAGACTGGAAAATAGTTTTTAAAACAACAAATAAATGAGCTAAACGAGTCAGTTGAGTGTATGCTTTATAAAATTGCTTCTCGAAAATATCTCAAAACTCGTGAAACTTCTATTACAAGATATTTTAAACCTTGCTTACTTTGCTTAAAAGTTTCTAAAACTTTTCATACTTGCTTGCTTTGCTTTTGCTTTTAAAAGTTTATAAAAACTTTTATAAAATCTTTTGCTTGCTTCGCTTATCTTTGCTTTAAAAGTTTATAAACTTTCACAAATCTCTGCTTGCTCGCTTACCTTGCTTAAAAGTCAGAAAATTTTCATAAACACGGGAGCCTGGGCTCAGCTGCTTAAAAAGTTTCAAAACTTCCTTATAAACACGGAGTCTGGCTCAACCCGCTATTAAAAGTATATAAAACTTTTTTTTTTATAAACACGGGAGCCCGGGCTCAACTATTGTTTAAGTTGCAAACTTGCAAACATCGGAGCTTGGGCTCAACCGCTTGCTTTAAAATTTTCTAAAACTTTTTATAAACACGGGAGCCTGGCTCAACCGCTTGCTTTAAAAGTATATAAAACTTTCTTCTTTTTTTTTTATAAACACGGGAGCCTAGGCTCAACCGCTTGCTTTAAAAGTATATAAAACTTCTTTTTTTTTTATAAGCACGGGAGCCTGGGCTCAACCTCTTGCTTTAAAAGTTTCTAAAACTTTTATAAACATCGGAGCCTCAAGCTCAACCTGCACCGCGCTGGTTGGATTTCAAACTGTATGGAAATTATTTATAAATCAAGATCAACCACTGGAGGCCTTTCTTGCTTGCTTTTAAAAGTTTATAAAACTTTTCATAAATCTCTTGCTTGTTTTCTTTACCTTGCTTTAAAAGTTTATAAAAATACAACACTTGTTGCTTGCTTTACTCGCTTTAAAAGTTTATAAACTTTTCATAAATGCGGGAGCCCGGGTCAACCGCTTGCTTTAAAGTTTATAAAACTTTTCATAAATCTCTGCTTGCTTGTTTTATCTTTGCTTTAAAAGTTTATGTAACCATAAAATGCGAGCCCGGGCTTCAACCGCTGCTTTAAAATAAAACACGAGCTCTCGGCTCAACCCGCTTGCTTTTAAAAGCAAACTACAAACACTGAGCCTGTGCTCAATCGCTACTAAGTTTATAAAACTTTCACACCACTGAGCCGGGCTCAACCGTGCACCAGTGGTTGTTGATTTCAAAACCTGTATAAAATATGCCAAAATCATCAACCACCGAGGCCTTTCCCCGCTTTGTTGTACCTTAGTGAACACGGGAGCCTGGGCTTCAACCATGCCCGTGGCTGACAGTCCATCATTCCAGTGGAAGAGCCTTGGCTCAATTCCCCTTTTTCGGTAAATATGGTGGCCTTGGCTCACCATAATCTAGCTAGCGCACTAACCCTATATACTCCAGTACGTGCCACGGTCTCCTTTAAATGCCATGATGCATGAACTAAGTTTGCCGACCAGGCAAATCTAAAATGCATGAAATGATGTCCTAACCCCACCGCACACGTACGGAATACCTTCACCACGTTTGCTTAAAGCTAGGATTTTCTTTTAGGCCTGTTTTATAAAATATACTTTTGTTTGTTTGTCACAGTGATTGAAATATGGTTTTTCAACTTAAAACCATTTCTTGCTTGCTTTTTAAAAGTATGGTTGAATAAATCAAAACCATTACTTGTTTGCTTTTCACATATGGTTTAAAATCAAAACCATTGCTTGCTTCTTCTTTTTTTCTTTTCAAAAAACCTTCTCTTCGTGGGCTGTTTGTTGTTTAAAATATGGTTCACAATGAAAACCATTAAATACCAGTGTAAAACAGTTCATAATAATACACTAGTATTTGAAAAATAGGTTTAGAACACTCACATTCCTTTTACAATAATTGAGCACGACTCCAAAATTTCTCTCGCCTCTGCTTTTACCCTACACATTCAATGTATTAGACCACACTCGTCAACACAACCAAGCAATTTGCACACTTGGTGCTACAATTAAATTTTTCAGAAAATATGTGGGCACCAAATGCTATTCACAGGCATATGGCTAGATTCTAGACTCAAGGGACTTTCCATAGAGTCTAAAAACACTCGAAAATATTTCTGAAAATTCTGTCCGGACTGTCCGAATCCAATCCTGAAATTTCAACCCAAACTGTCCAAAAACAGTCCCAAAATTCAAATTTCGCATCGTCTAAAATAGTCTCAAAATTCTAAAAAATTCCTAAACTCGCCCAAATTTTGGGACCAAATATACTTCAAGAATATTTCAAGTCATTATATAACCTTTATGCTCGAAATAACACAAGTAGGGAAATTTCCTACCTCTTAAAGTTTGACGAAACGCTAAGATATTGGTTTCTACGCGTAACTCTCATCGCGTAGACCAACTTTACCTTCTCGTCCGGCTGAAAATCACATCCGACAAGAATCTGAGAAAGAAATAAAGAGAAGAAAAAAAATAAAAATCGCCTCCCTCTTCACGCTATCCACTCTCTGCCGTCTGTCTCCTTCCACCTTTGACTTTATCTTCTTTAATTATTATTGCTTATTACATGTATTTGATACATAACTTATATTCCTTATTCGAACTGCTTTGTCCCAAAATTTTTTATTTATTTTCAAGAATCGTTTTAACTCAATCTTAACTCAGCTATTTTCACTTCCGAGATTTTCGTAGTAATCTCGTCAAGTCATTGACATTTATCACCCGTAAATTGCAGAAAATTATTCTCGATCGGCTCCCCATATTTCACTAAACTTTTTTCGGTCATTATCAAGACTAATTTAACCCGCATAGTCCTGGCTGGCCAATATCCGAGATCTAGAGAATTAGGCTTCCCGAATCCATTACGACAATTTGTTATTATTATTATCCTTTGAAATTCCAATTTATACTTTCACCTCCACTTTCCTTAATTGCACAAGTGCCACAATTCTTTAAAAACTTTACAATTTCATCCTTAAACAACTTAAAAATACTACTATGGCACTCTAAATAATTATGAGTCTTTTGGTGTATTATATGGTGACCCTATGGTTACCCATACCGTACAATCTCTTGACAGCATGCTACATTTACATGATCCTACTTGAATGCTCCACATGCCCAATCCCATTGTCTCGAGTCCTCACCGACTCCCTCACACATGCCTAAGCCAAATGCGAGAAAAACACAATTTTCAAAACAAAAGATTTTTGTTCTTGAAAACACATTACCGAGTTTCGATAAATATATTGGACAACCCTCCGAGGTGAATTCACCGTACTTCTCCTAAACAAGCCATGGGTCGGGCCTCCGAGAGATGAACTCCGTTAGAATGACTCTCTACGCGATTTTTCGAAAAATCTTCCTTGAAATTCCTTTCACAATCGTTTTCATTTTTCTTTTATTTTCCTTCATGTCATGTACTCACACCTACCATCTAGGGTGCCCCGGTGCATATGGAATGCATTATGTCATTTCCAAAATATTCATGCTAATATATTTTACATGGCAGATAACAAATTAATTCACAATCTATGTTATTTAATTCACAATCATCAACAATTAAAATTAATTGGCCATGGTTAATAACAATCCAAGCAATTCATTTTGAATTACCCAACAACACAAAAATCACATGAACATGTTCACAGCACTAAAGGAAACCTCAAGGTCGGCATTGTTCACGGCCACACAAGTGGATTTTTTCACTTGCTCAAAGATTTTGAGACCGAAACACTGGCCATCCAAGCTCTACAAACTTCATCCATAAAACGACTCTCTTAACCAAAGTAATAAAACCAAGTAGTGAAAAGATCCCTACCTCCCTTTAGTCATTTAACTCCACAAAATTTCGCCCACAAAAAAAAAAAAAAAAATAGCCACAAGGTGGTAATAACGTCTTTACTTTCTTGCTCGTCGAGAACCGAATGTCCGACAAGCAAGTGGGAAACGCAGAAAAGTCACTCTTTCTCTCTCTAAAATCTGAAACCCACACCTACTGCACGTTTTTCTCAAATTGAAGAAGAAGAAGACTATTCTTCTTTTGTCTTATTCACTTACTCTTTCCACTTAATCCCCATTTTGTCCCTTGGTTTTGATTTTTAACACATGGCTTAATCTAAGTCATTCATCTCCATCATCTCACTAATCATGCAACATGTATCACATGGGTACATGTAGTAGGTGACTTTTGTCACCCAAATGCTTTTCATGTGTCGTCATACGACACCCGACACCCGACGCTTCAAAAATACGGAATTCGACTGCTCCCCTAATTCGAACGAAATTCAACAATGCAGTAGCTAATTTCATGAGACGATTCCAACGGTGAAACTGTTTGTCATCCGAGATCTAGAAAATTTTGATTTTGACAGAATTACCATTTTACTCCTTTTTCGTAAAATTGAATTTCTCGGTTTTACACCAACTACCGGACATTGCTCACCCTGTCAGGATCCCCTTTCAGGTATTTCCAGCAAACGGCACTTAGAGGCCTGGATTATGAAGTCAAGGTGACCGTGGCCTTGATTCACGTTTTATGTATATATTAGAACAAACTAGTTTTAATATATGTTTTGTATTAAGAGTGTAATTAACTCTTGAACTATTATAATATAATTGGTTAAATTTTTGATGAGTATTGAGGTATGGGTCTCATGATATGAGACACATAGGTTTTCCGCAGGTTGATGGTGGTTAACGGGAACCCTTGGAATTGGGGCGTCACACTTTAAAGAAAATACAGTGGTTGTGATTTTCCAACAAATTACATCTGTTGGTATTTACCAACGGGTATTTGTCCATTGGTATTTACCAACAGATACTTCGTCATTAGTGTTTAACAACGGATATTATGTTGTTTATAACATGACGCCAACACTCGCCAAAATTTACCAATAGAGTTTAATCTATTCGTAAATTTCGTTGGTAATCCATCGGTAATTGGTTGCTGGAGTTGGCGGGAAAACTGGGCCCCGAGTTTACCAATAGGTCTTATCTGTTGAAAAATATCATATGATATAGAGCATTGAAGAAAAACTGAAAAGAGAACTGATAAATAGGAAGGGTTATAGTCAGAAAAATACAAACCTTAGCTATCGTCGGAGTTCGAGGAGGATCTACTGCTGGAGTTGGAGGAGGATCTACAGTCGAAATTAGAGGAGAAGACTAAAGATCTGTTGTCGTTGTCGTTGATGTCGGAGTATGTTGGAAACGGAGGAAGTCAAAGTGTAACGCCTTGAAAATACCATAACAGTTTTATAATATGTTTAGGATATAAAATAAATTAAATTGTATTTTTTCGGCTTTTAAATTGCTAAAACGAAAAATGATAAATAATAATAATAATAATAAAAAATAACCCCGAAAATTTTATAGGAGTTAAATAAATTTGGTAAAAATGTCAAATGACTACCCAAGGGAAAATGTCAAAGTGAGAATATTGAGAAGTGGAATGTCAAATAGGGAGAATATGAGGTCTTTAATGCAAAAATGAGAAAAGATGATTAAAATGTGCTAGCCAAACATGACATTACACATAAAATGGGATAAAACCAAAAATTGGTCTTAGAAGGAGCTCATTTTGGGCATTCACATTTGAGAGCTAGGGCTCTCACATTTTGAGAAAGGAGAAACCTTGTTGGGTTGATTGTCCCCCATTTGGTCCAAGGTTTTGCAAGTAAAGTGAAGGAAAAGAAGAGAAGGTAAGAGAGAAGCTAGGGTTTCAAGTTGCAAGATAATCAAGGTTATAAACCCTTCCTAATTCCATGTTTGTTTGTTTTGGGGTTGTATTGGGTTAGTTTTCAAGGTGTATTGTGGTTTGGATTGGTGTTGAGGAATTTTTGTATAAAGAAAATGTTAGGTTTTTAGGAGAGATGCTGTCAAAATTTTTCAAAACTCATGTTTTTGTTTTAGCCATAACTTGGTAATCACTCATCCAAATTGAGTGATTCAAATTTCTAGATAAACTAGACTTTTAGGAGAACAAATTTCCTTGAAATAAGTGTATTCAAATTTTGACCTCATTAGACCCAGAAATTCGTCTAAAGGGAGCTATGTTTTTAGGAAAATTCTGGTTCTATGTTGAAAATAAAATAGTCCTGGATGTTTAGGACATATTTGGAGCTTCGGTGCTCCAAATTGGATGATTCCAATTTCTGAATAAAATAGATTTATAGAGGAACAATGAACTTGAAGGAAGTTGGGTAAAATATAACTCATTTGTTCCCATAAAAATTTTACAAGTGAAGGTGTGTTGGGTAGAAAACAACCCTAACTAGAAACCTAAATAAGTCAACTGCTATTGTTCTCTAATTGTGATGGATTGGGTGGGTTACAACGAAACCCGAATTGAAGTCTAGATTTTGGAGGATAGGAATCATGCGATGACCTTTGGTTCGGTTTCTTATTCTTCTCTTCTTATTTCAAATATCAAATTGTTTGCGCAATTATTGAAATGGTTTTCAATAAACCATATTGATTTATTTTAAAATGATTTGAGAAAATTGATTATGAATGATTCAAGCAGAAAAAATTGCATGAGTATTGAAATGTGCTATTTGGAGATATATACTTTTGTAAATTTCTATGACTGATTTTTAATGCTCTTAATAGAATGTTATCCGTCATATTCGAGTTAAGGATAGATTTATATACCAATAAGGGTCAAACTAGCAGTACTGTGAACGAACGTAATGTAGTGTCACTTTGATCCATAGCCCAGCGGAACAGTATCGGTAGTGTTCACAAATTAATTTTTTTTTTATAACTAGTCAGCAGCCCAACAGGACCGTACTATGTTATAAAACCTTTTATACCGGCCTGCAACCTAGCGGGACCGTGTCGATGATTCCGTTATCCTACGCACGTAAAACATTGGCTAAATTCGTTTAAGGGAAAAATGATAAGAATAATTGTGAAAAACATGATTCGAAGCCAATGAGTTATCAGACATGAAAGTGCATATTTAGAATGATCAATGAATTGTAAATGAATATATATGAAATGTCGCAAGATTTATGTTAAAAGAAAATGAAGAGAGAATTGTATAGAACAACTAAGCATGAAAATGCTTAGCGCGTTGTTTTTATCATCGCACAGGTACCGAGTGAACATGTTCAAAAGCAAAGATCGTGCAAGTGTAGAGTCATCGTCAAAAGCCGCACAGAGTAAAAGTAAAGCTCCGACCATGCATATATGAAATCCTATGATCGCTTTAAAACTATGTTGTGAAAATTGAACTCTGATAAATGTTTGCAAATGTTTTTTATATTTATAACGGCTTATAATGCCGTAATGTATAAAGGTGGAAAATAGAGCAAATTGGCATATAATGCCATATTGAGTGAAAATGTGTATTGAGAACAAAATGATGGGGCCCATTTAAGTTAACGTGATATATACGTATATATTTTCAAAAGGATAATTATCCTTTACAAATGAGTATTTGAAATGTGTTTTATTGAGAAAATGAATTGTATCAGGATTCATAAAAGAGAGGATTGTGTCCTGGATCCGATTCGTACTTCGGGTCGAGTCGGGTACTGGGGCGCGAGCTCCTCACACAAAGCCTTGACCTTGAGAGCCGAGAGAAAGAACTAGACAGTGGAGATTGAAAGAGTGAGAATGGAGAACCAAAGATTGTAGAATGGAGATCGAAAGAGAGAACCAGAGATTGGGGAACAAGGGAAGCGTGAAATTCAGAAATTGTATCCTATTCTAAATGACATTGTTTTGGGGGTAAAAATCCCCCAAACGATGTTATTTAACTTTAAAAAAAAAAAGTCGAACCACCCGGTTCGATAAGAACCGTTTCGATAAGAAACATTCGATTCAAGCGATTCAACAGTTTGACCGTTGATTCAGGCGATTCACAACTGATTCAAAGGTAAAACGGTTTTTTTATAATGAACAGGACCTGTTTTGGCTCCGATTGATGGACCGATCGGTCTGATCCGGTTTTTAAAACATTGCTTATTAGTGATCTCTTCAATTTGGAGCTCTAATATGTTTTCTTTCCATGTTACAAAGCTCATTTTATAATTGTACTATAATATCACTTGCTTATGCCATGCATGAAATGTTTATGCCCATACCCCGAGTCATTCACCGACTTCCTCATACATGCTTATGCCAAATGTGACAATCGTCACTGCTAATACCAATGACACCCCTATACCGAACCTTTGTCGACTCACCAACACCCAATGCAATTTGCTAATGGGTAACCAATCTCGAGTCAATCCCGACTCTCATCACTCAACTCTAGGTCTAAGTGATAAACATGACAATGTGTCTTCATGGCATGTAACTCGATTCCACACCGTGGTCTCATACCACATAGAACTTTTCGGATAGCACCACGGGTCTCTCACACCCATACAGAACTTTAGGCTCACGTCACGGGTCTCTTACACCCACACAAAACTTTTCAACTGAGGGAACTAACAACCCCTTTCTCGCTTCTCCCAACACACATTAATTCTATTTCACTTTATGATTTAAACCATGAGTCATTTATTGGACGTCGTCCAGAACACGAGCTCATCACACATTCACTCAAGAACGAATGTCCATACCATGCACTACATCCTACTATATGCAATGTCACCGCGGCAATATGAAATGCAATGATGCCAATTCATATATCCAAATTCCAATGACTCATACACAATTATATTTCATATAATTCAACAATCGTGTTAACACATCAATTTAGCAGCGCATTAACATGACTTTTCCACACATTCCAAGCCATTCCTTTTAAGCAACATCATGCTATCTAATTCAAGGAAATTCACATGGACAACTCGGGTCCAACAAAGAATCCGACTGTTTTAACGGTCCCAAATCAAACCATGGCCATCCATGGATCTAATCTCTCCTCATCATATCGGTTTCCACTTCGCAACCGAGAATCCATGGCCATTTCCGGCCTTACAACACCCAAAACCATTTTCATGCCCTTTTAAACAAGAAGTAACCAAGGATGAGAAAACCCTTACCTCCCGGAGGTGTCGAAACTAATACCGGTACCCACGCGTAGCTTGCAGTGGGGATCAACTTTGCCTCTTGTCTCACCGGGATTCGACGGACCGATCGCTGGAAAATCTAGAGAGAATGTAGAGCTTCTCTTTCTAAAAGCTCTTTCTTTCTCTATCTTTCTCTCTCTTTTTTCTCCCTTTTTTTTCCTCCCAAACCGGTTGGGTCAAGCTTGGTCAAGAGGACTTGTCCTTTCTTGCCAAGTGTCAATGTTCCATTGGCTCCTTAGATTACACCTTATCCCCTCATCCATCTACCATGGATTCTCACCAATCACATGTTGCCCCATGTCTCTCATGAGTCCCATTTGAGTCATGTTCGACTCATTCTCGCATGACGACACGCCGCACCTCCTTGCCCACTCACACGCGCAGCGTCCCCGCACCACTCCACGCTTAAAACGCCGACTCCAAACGCCTCTGACCACGAATTCGACAAGTAGGCCTAGATTTCGCGAGAAGATTCCAACGGTAAAGTCCATTTCGTCATCTGAGATCTAGAAAAATTCCGGATTTTGATCGAAATTATCATTTTACTCTTCCTCACAAATCCCGATCTTCCGGGGTTTCACATTATTGAGGAAGAAAACCCATAAATCACTTTAATGAAGAATAAAACCCAAATTCAAGTAGACGAAACAATGGGAGGGGTGATTTCGCCAAGAAAGGCCAAAAAACCACCCCTCATTTCTAACAAGGATGAAAAGAAAGAACGAAAGAAATTAGGGTTTCAAATGAGAGGGAAAAAGTTGAAGTAAAATGCCCTTTAAAAATAACCATTTCTTTTCAAATAAATATATGAAATAGAAAATGACACATTATGAGTCATTCTTCAAGAAAAAAACATGGAAATTGTTAGTTTAAAAATTTTGAGTTGCTTAAAGAATATATGTCTCAACTTTAATTTTTCTAATTCTTGAAATAACCCAATATATTAATTAATAAATGATACAAAACAAATGATCTTAATTTATTTTTTACTATATTATGATGTTGATTTTTTATTAATCTTAAAATTGTTTAATATGTTGAAACCAATAATCTTTAAATATGATGTGAAGTTCTTAACTGTCAGTTACACTAACTTCTTTAAATTTTTATGCCCCTCTGTATTAATTTTGTTTTTTCTGAGGTTCTATTGATTTTACACAGAAAAACAAACAACTAATATTTAATAAAATAATATAAAAAAGAAACAATTATTTAATATTATATTGTTGCTTCCTTTATCAATATCTCATCAAACAAAGTTTTACCCCGTATTAAGTAAAAAAAAAAAAAAAAACAGTTCAAGCTTTCCTAAACTTATACACAAAATTTAGAAAACTCATGACAATTGAAGTTGCTAAGTAAGGTGTTCCCACGTACTTAGCTAACCATGCAAAGCAATTTGCATGATTTGAAAGCTAAGAAGGTGAAGGAAGCAGCACTTACATGGTTTGAAAATAAAATGTAAATGAGGCGGGTTTTCATAAAATTGTCTTTATGAATGTTATTCTCCAGGATTCAATAGTTCTTTAGATGATTATTGGGAATAGGAACAATAGAGGGAATGAAATGGAGAAAGAATGGATGGAAAATTATGTTTTTCAACATAAAACCAGGACCTATTTCAATTTATAGTTTGAAATTCAAAATTATGGTTGTTGGCCATTAAGACGGGAAATCAATGCAAAACTGTTTATGAATTGAATTCAAAATGGTTGTTTTGAATGTGCAAAAATGGTTTGAATTTATTGATTTGTACTTAAATCAGGCTTTCAACCCATTTTTCTTAAACGCGCGAGGCCTCCCATCATCTCAAGCCTTATACAAACCCATAAATGGGTTTAGTATATAAAATCAATAAAAGCTCTTGTCTTTTTTTCATACGGAACAAGATATTTTTGAAAACTATTCTTTACTAACAACCTCCTCTTTCAAAGTCCTCATTTCTATTATTTCAAAGAAAATTAACCCTAAGACTCCCCAAGGAAAGAATGACCCACATTTCTCAAAAGAAAAAGTATAAAATAAAATAACTAATAAAATCCAATCAAAATAAAATAAAATAAAATAAATAAATAAGAGCCCAAATTTGAGGTCTACAATATAATTACTAATTTAAAAAAAAATAGTAGATTGGTAATACCTAAATCAAATAAAATACAAAACACAACAATTGAAATACATGCATTCAAACATTAAAAGAAAAAAAATAATTTCAATCGACCTTAATTCCCCCAAACACCTACAGGAACAAGAATTTGATAATGTGTTGAAGTATAGGGTTTTTTTCTTCTCTTTTTTTCTCTATGCTTAAATAGCTGGAGTTCCAAAAAAAAAAAAAAAACAATAGTCACCTCCCTTTTTCTCTTATCTTATTATTTCTAGTCTCATTTCTTTAAGTTAGGATTAGTGCTTTTTTGTCATTTTCCCCCCTGAAATCATTTATCTCCTTCTTTTTCTACCATTTTTCTTTTTCAACGAAGTGGTTTTTTCATAAAAATTTAGATCTTTAATTTGTTTTTTTTTCGTGTTTTTATCATTATCTTATACGGCGTATGATTTGTATTGTTTTGATATGACGGTTTATAGTCTTGTTGTGGCGCTTTTTGTATATGGGTGATTCAAATAGTAAAGTGGATTTTGTCGATCGTCGTATATGAAGAGGTTTTTTTCACAATTTTTCGTGTTTTTGTTATTGTCTTATATGATATGTGGTTTGTATTATTTTAATATGATGATTTGTCAGTCTTGTTACAATGTTTTCTTGTATATAAGTGATTTGAATAATAAAATAGAATCAATCAAATAAAGATATCAAATCAAATCATAATCATTAATATATTATAGAATTGAAGTCATATATTTTAGTCATCAAAAGATCATTTTCTAGAGTTTTTTTTTATCAATTTAATTATGTGTTTCCGTATTGTTATTTTGAATAAATAAAGTTATTCTACTTAAAAAAAAAAAAAAGAGTTCATGGGTTGACAGTCGTTAGGTTAGAGCCATGTGTCCCTCTCTTCTCTTCTATATAAGCATTAAACACTACTTACTCTCCCGCCCATGATCGATGGTGTCGTTCGTGTTTCGTCGGTTTCAAGTAAGAAGAGCGGGATAAACAGGGCAAGAACGAAAAGAGCTAGATAAACAGGGCAAGTTATAGGGATGGCAATTTGAACGAAGGAAGTATCGTTGCTTGGATCGTCTGACCTTCGGGGTATTAGTGATGCGATGTAAACTTGTAAAAAATAGGGTCCGAAGGTGGTGCACCGGTTACCTCTCCGATGATTAAGTCAACGAAAAGGTGGAAAGAGAAATAAGGGAGTTAGCGCAATTGGAGTTAAATACATTTCCCTCGTGGGGAGTCTTCGTTCTATACTCGATTTTCTCCTTAATTATAGGAAAGATAATCTCGTGATTTTGTTAATAAGATCTCTCTTTCCTTATCAAGGATTGGTTCTTCCTTATTAAGGATTAATACTTTTGAGACGTATGAGATTTGGATACCGAGATATCAATGGATGAATATCCTACGCGTAATTCCCTTCCTAATAAATGTTGGAAATAGTGAATGAAATTAATGACATTCACTAAATAACTCTTTGTTCAGAATTCTATGAATTTCAGTTATATGAAATTAATGACATTTAATGAATAATTTAATTCAGAATTCAATGAATAATTTAATTTGAAATTCTAAGGTTTTGGGAAGCCAAAAAGGTTTGGCATTCCAAAAGGTTAGATCTCTCATTTATATAAAGGTTGTCGGGGTATTTCAGAGGGGGTCCCAAAAAGGTCATCGAGTCTCGAGTTTTCCTTCTTCCGTCTTTTTATCGGTGATAGATCGAACACATCATTAGTTCGTCGGAGTTACGGCAATGTGCTTTTGTCGACCATTTGACAACCGTTTTATCTTGGGAGACATACGCCTTGGGAATCTCAAAGCACCAGTGGAGAAGGCGAATTTGTCTTAAGGAAATTGTGAATTTCACAATACTCGGTTGTTTTGTCTACTTTAGTTTTGTTTCTCCTTCACTCTTTATTAATTCACTTCTGGTTATTGGGGTTGTTCATGCTAACCATCTTTATGCAAGTGCAAATTTTTTATAACAATCTTAAGACAAAATTTGACTCCACAAGAAGTTGTTGATTGGTTTGGTTGTGGACAGGAAAAAAAAAAGGAAAAATTCAATTGGTCGGGTAAACAAACAATTTGGTTGTTTGCTACCTGTGTGGGAAAAAAAAAACAAAACTAGGTGTTTTAGGTTGTGTCTCTATTGTAGAAACAATTCTTTTGTTTCTTGAATAGGGAAAAGTTGTGGAAAACAAACATACGGTTTGTTGTTTATGGGGAAAAACAGAACCAACAAACTGTGATTGTACTGGGTTGGGGCTCTTTTGACAAAAAAAAGGGAAATTTTTTTTGGTTCTATTAAAACAAATTCCTGATTTGTGGCTTTCGGAAAAAAAAAATAGAGAAATCAAGTTATAGTTTCCAAGAAATGATACTTGGAACAATTGAGTTTATCCTTTTGTACACAAAATTGAGTTTATCTTGTGAAAAAAAAAAAAACCAGTTGTAGTTTAAAACAAATTCTTGACTAGGAAAAAAAGATTGGATATAAAGGAAAAATTATTGGTAGGAAAAGGGAATGAACCAATAGAAGGAAGGTTATTTGAAAGGAAAAGTGTCCGAAAAACCATAATTTTTTTTTTTCAAAAATAATGTTTGGAACAAGGATTCAGAAAAGAGTTGTTTGAGGTTTTTTTTAAGGGAAAAAAAAAAACTCATTTGATTGAAAACTAAACATTTCTACAACCAAACAAACTAGTGGTTTGTTGGTTTGAAAAATCCTTGTTGAAACATATAAGGAGTTAGCTGATTTGGAAAATCGTTGTTGCAACAGTACAAGGACAAGTATAAAACTTGAGACCTTGTGTAAAATATCCTAATTGCCTATTGGGAACCTAAACCTTTAGGCTATAATTAGGGATTGTGTTGAATTATTGGAATTGACATTTTCTTGAATATTTTGGAAATTATATTTGAATCCAATAATGGTGTTGTGACTGAATTTACCCAAGCAATTATGTGTTTACATTGAGAATTGTAACAGTCTCATGGAAATTCTCAAAACAAATGGTTATTGCAAAATTCACAATGGAATTTGTGTTTATAACATTAGAAAAAAGTGGGAAAGAAGCTGAACGATTACAACAATTCTTAAATGACGTTTCCAGGTGACCCAAACATATGCCTCCAATATTCATACATTGTGATTATTGGTAGAGCACTAAGCAATATGATACTCTGTGTCTAGACATATTAATCTGTGATACATATTACCATTGAATACTACTTCCGCTCAGGCTATCTCCGGACTATGTGTCTAAGGATAACATTGCGGATCCGCTAACCAAAAGGTTAAATAGAGAATTAGTTGAAACGTCATTGAAGGGAATGTGACCAAAGCCCATAAAAGAATAAGTTGATACGGTGGACACCCAACCTAGTTGACTAGAAATCCCAAGATCTAGGTTCAAAATGGACAACTAAACTGTAAAAACTTGGTCATATCACTGTGGGGATGTGATGCCCCCAACTCGACACACGATGTCAAGCGAGGATGTCATTTTTTTTTTCCTGTTTACTATAAACTTATAAACTTTAAGCTTGTTCATTCATATAATGTTAAACATTTAACTTGTAGTATATTCTGTAGCAACGGATTACAAAATATATATAAGCTCCATATATGGAAGTGTTCAACATTTACAATATTTACATTGCTTATAAAAGAAACAAAAATACATATACATTAGACCAAATGGTCTTTCAGTGGGTACCTAGTGATATGTTGACTTTGACTGCTGATGCGGATTGTCCTGTCCTCTAGTTTCCTCTTCTGTACCTACACGGATGAAACACCCGTGCTAAGCTTATAGCTTAGTGAGAATAAATACATATAAACGACCTCTAATCAAAGTCATCACACTTTAGACAACTACATATAACTTTAACATTCATTTACATATACACATGCTTATTCATGTTTTGAACATTTCATTTATAGATATGCTTCTACATATATCATATTTATTCGTCTTATCATGTTTCATTTCATATCATCTTTCATTTACGTTTTTGATCTTGTACTTATCATCACGTGACATCACATCAAGAATGCTACGCTCTCATATCATGTCATGCCATTTACATATTCTTGTCATTTATCTTATGTTTCATACTTGCAAATACCTTAGAAGTCGATACGGAAAAAAAAATGTATGTACTCGAAAGTACTATCACTGTACGAGACAGTGATCTCTATCTGTATGACCCAAACGGGGCCACTATAATGGTCCAAACGGGATCTATGTCATCGACCCAAACAGGGCCTCCATATCTGTAAACTGTATGTTGCAGCAACTATATCCCTATAGACATGCCTATCTATCCAACTACCCGGTTATAAGCAGGCAATCAGTTTTATTATGTTTTCTTAACAATCTTTCAGGTATTAGAAAAAGATATCTTATAATATCATGAATAACTACTGATATCATATATACTTATGAGATATTCATTATCAAATAATCTCTTATAAACATTTAACTGTACTTTTTCATATAATAAAATTATACGTGTATTCTCTTTATCTTTCATAACACATGTTATCATGATTAACTAATTATGATGCATTATTTCATATAACAATACATTTATATACCCTTTATACAAATTCAATTTCTATAACCAATTATGCCTAAACAATTTGAGGCAGCTCTCAAGTCCATTTTAGACTACAATTTTGACCCTGTAAACGAGTAACTTAATATATCCCTATGTCTTAAGTTTCTTATGGTTCAAATATCATGTCATTTGGACTTTTAATTTGGGAGATATGGTCTAAACATTCCGAACTGCTCCTAGACAATTTCCAGGAATAGAATCTAGCATTGTGTCCTATATTTGAAAATTTTATGAGAACATTAAAGATATAATTTGACCATACTTTCTTCATGAAAGTTATTCTCTCATATGTCTAGTTTGTACAAAAATTTGAATCACCTCATTTGGACCAGTATAACTCAATTTATGATTTAAACAACCAGAATTACTCCAGTTCAAGGGACTGTTTTGAAACAGATTTCAGGGACCGAATTGTTCCTTTACTTTGACTGACTCGAAATCCATAAGATCTAAATTATTATCTTATTTAGGAATATTTGTTCAGAGTCTATGACTAGAAATTTTAAGACACTTATGATAAACTGGACTGATGATTTAGTATTACAAATCATCAACCCTGGGACCAGATCATTTGACTGAATACGATCACTTTGACGATTTATAATTAATAGGTCAATTTATTGACTGGTCAGAGATTTATTCCAGTCTAGTTTGTCGTATTTTAACACTAATTTGATGCGATTCAAGATATCAACAAACATGAGCTGAAATCCAACAACATCCCAAATCACATTTCACACTCATCGAGGACCACACAACCAAACCAAACAAATCCATTCCAAACAAGTGCAGTCTGGCCAATAAAAAGAAGTATTCCGAACCCCAAACAAGTATCCACACAAAAATTCACACCAAAAATCCATACAAAATCCTTACAAAAGTTCCTAACAAGTTCCATACTAGAATCCATAGAAAACCATACAAATCCATACCTTTGATCTCTTGTCTCCTTCCTTCTTCCTTCTTCCTTCTTCTCTTCTTCTTCTTCTTCTCCCTTATCCGTTTTTGCTCTATTCCAAAGACCAAAAAATGAGATATTTATTTCCAAAATAAGGCCATATTTGGCAAAAACTCATTTTTTTCTTTCTTTTCCCATTTTTGTTATTTGGTCCTTCATCTTTCCTCTATTTGTAAATCAACTTATTCAATTTCCTACTTCTACATACAATCTTTATTCTGTATTATGAACTCTTAATTGGCACACGCAATTTACTCCTTGACTTTTGTATTAATTCCATGTTTTGGCTTATTTTATTTTTAGCATTATTTTATTCGAAAAATATACATTTATTTTTATTACACTCCAAAACATGCTTATAAACTGTCAGGTATAATTTGGGGTGTTACAAACTTCCCCCTTAAAAGAATTTCTGGCCCTTGAAATTCATACTCGATTCAGAGCTATGATATTGTGCCTCATATTGCTGCTCCTGGGTGAGTTTCTTCGCCATGGTGTTGCCAGAGCACTTTCACTAATGGTACTTGTTTGTTCCGCAACAGTTTTACCTCTCGAGCCAAAATTGCCTTTAGCTTCTCATCATATGACAAATCCTCCTGTACTTGTATCTCTTACATGGGTAGTATGTGCGACTCATCAAAACGGTATTTCCAAAGCATAGACACATGGAACACATCATGCAACTTGGCAAACTCTAAAGGGAGTGCTAATTGATACGCCACTGGTCCGATTCTCTTCAAAACTTCATATGGGCCAATAAACCTCGGACTCAACTTCCCTTTCTTCCCAAATCTAAGCACCTTACTCTATGGAGATACCTTTAAGAACACTTTATCACCCACTTCATATTCAATGTCTTTCCTTTTCAAATTGGCATAGGACTTTTGTCGATCACTGGCAGCCTTTAACCTTTGCCGAATAACCTAAACTTTTGCTTCTGTATCTTTTACTATGTTTGGACCAATCACTTTATGCTCATTTAATTCTGTCCAACACACAGAAGTTCTATATCTCCGGCCATACAAAGCCTCATATGGTGTCATGCCAATGCTTGATTGATAACTGTTGTTATAGGCAAATTCTAGCAATGAAATATACCTATCCCAACTTCCAATGAATTTCATTACACATCCTTGAAGCATATCTTCGACCATTTGAATCAACCTCTCGGACTGTCCATCTATCTGGGGATGGAAAGCTATATTGAAATTCAACCTAGTTCCTAAGGCTAACTGTAGTTCCTTCCAAAATCTCGAGTTAAATCGCGGGTCTCTATCCGACACAATAGACAACGGCACCCCATGCAATCGCACAATCTCATCCACATATAACTCAACTAGTTGATCCATAGAATAGTCAATCCTGACTGGTATAAAATGGGCCGACTTGTGAACCACAATCACCCATTGTGAGTCATGTTTTGTTGCGTGAGGAGAAACCCGACACAAAATCATGGTAATGTTGGTCCACTTCCATTGGAGGAATTGGAAGGGATTCAATGTAATCTATAAGAACTCGGGTGTTTAGCTTTAACTGTTGATTACAAACACTTAGACACGTACTTTGTCACATCTCTTTTCATCCCTTTCCACCAATAATGTTATTTCAAATCCTGATACATCTTATTACGTCCCGGATGCATGGTAATTACTGTATTATGAGCTTCAAATAGCAACTTTTTCTTTAGCTCTTTATCATCTGGAACACATAATCTATTTTGAAAATACAAACTTCCCTCTTCTTTTACTAAAAACCCAGTCTTATCACCATCTCTGACCATCTGCACCTTTTTCTGCATCTCTTCATCATTTTTCTGAGCATCTATAATCATTTGCTTGAACAGGTCAGGCTTTAATCGAAGCACATAGCCCATCCTCTCGCTAGTCTCCATTCACTCGTGGTTGAAGTGACAAAGCCGGCCATTACCTTTCTACTTGGCTACCACATTAGCTTTTCTGTGTGTAGCCACTATACAATCATAATCTTTGAATAACTCTAACCACCTCCGCTGTCTCAAATTTAATTCTTTCTGAGTCAGCAAATACTTGAGACTCTTATGATCTATGTAAATTCTACATTTTTCCCCATATAAATAGTGTTGCCATATTTTCAAAGCAAACACTACCGCAACCAACTCTAGGTCATGAGTGGGATAATTTTGTTCATGTGACTTCAACTGCCTAGATGCATAAGCCACTACTTTCCCATCTTGCATTAACACACATCCTAAACCAATGCTTGAAGCATCACTGTATAAGGTGTACTCCTTTCCCGAGGTAGGTTGCGTTAATACTGGTGCTTCAACCAACATTTCTTTCAACTGTTCAAAACTCTCTTGACATTTATTTGACCACTCAAACTTTATTCCTTTCCTGAGTAATTTGGTGAGCGGAGAAGCTATGACAGAGAATCCCTTCACAAATCTTCTATAATATCCTGCTAGGCTCAAGAAACTTCACTTCTGCAACACTCAAGGCTTTCCACCAATTACGCCTTCAATCTTAGCAGTGGTCAACTCTATAAATTTCTCAAGAGACACAATATGGCCTAGGAATGAAAATTCCTTCAACCAAAAATCACATTTACTAAGCTTAGCATACAACTTTTTCTCTCTCAAAGTCTGTAGGACTATTTTCAAATGCTGCTCATGCTCCTGCTCATCTCTAGAATATACCAATATATCATCAATAAAGACTATGATTAAATCATCTAAATAGGGTCAAACACCCTATTCATCAAATCCATGAATGCTGCCGGTGCATTAGTCAACCCAAATGGCATTACTAAGAACTCATAATGGCCATATCGAAGCCTCTAAATGCTGTCTGCACATCGATTATCTTTCACTCTTAACGATAGGCCTGATCGCAGGTCTATCTTTAAGAAGACACTCGCCCCTTGAACTGATCAAAGAGATCTTCAATTCTCGGCAATGGGTTTTTGTTTTCATCATTACCTATTGATTTGCTGGATAATCAATGCACATCCTGCGAGGAGGGGTCATCTTTCTTTTTCACTTAACAAAGTCATGTGCACCCTATGGAGAAACACTAGCCTGGATAAAACCCTTTATCCAGATGCTCTTGTAGCTGAATCTTAGCTTCAAACCCGCTTGAGCCATCCCAGAGGAAAAAAGCTCCTAGAAGTAGTGAGCCGCTCCTGCAAAATCTCAATAGATAAATCCACTCCCTCTACGTGGAATACTGGCAACTCTTCGTGTGGAACACATCCGAAAAATCTTTCACAACCAGAATATTTTCCAATTCTATTTGACCTCTTTTAGAGTCAAGAACCAAAGCCAAAAAGGCTTCACAACCTTTCCTCAACAATCGTCGGGCTTGCATGGATGAAATTACATTTAACACAGCTCCAAATTGGATACCATGTAATCGCTACTACAGTCAAAACATTTAAGCCTTATCGCTTTCTTTATCACAATCAACTATAACATGATGTTTGGATAAACTAACCATTCCCAAAAATTAAATCAAACTCGTGAAATGGCAAAAGCAAGTAGATCAAGAGAGTAAACTTCTATCATGAGTCATTAGTGATAGTTCTTATACACCCTGGCCGATCGACACCGTGTCCTGTGGGACAGAATGCTGTTATCATATAGTAATTGTTCTACTGATGGTATTCTATCAAACACATGTTCGGCAATGTATATACAAATGAGTAGAGCTGTATTCATCAAAGCATGCATCTCAATATCATAAAGAGAAAATACTCAAGAATCACTCTCGGGAGCATCCCGATCCTCACAAGCCTCATAAAGATAAGCTCATGATAATCAGAGTACAGGCACGTCCCTGCCGAATCGGGCCACCCCGACCCCTACCGATCCCGAGCAGAAGGTGGCAACACTCCCTCCGCCACTACCTTGCAAACTCCACATCCCTGCCTCAAGGACAATTTGCTATCAAGTGTCTGCTTCCACATCCGAAACATCCTCCTCGTCATCAATCTACACACGCCCAAATGTCGCCTGCGGTACGAGGGCACTCGACTTCTCCTTGGTCCAGCTTGAAACACCTCTACCGTAACTAGGTACCACCGTATTTCCCTCATTTTCTACCTCTTGTAGCCGAACCCCCGTACTAACTCAACCAGACTTCTATTCTTTTACCCGAGGAGGAAGAAGCTCCTCTAGAAAGCTTTCTCTTCTGAAATCTTTCTCTATTGCTTGCCTCATATTTCTCCACTTTCATTGCCGCTTAAACCAACTGATAGAAATTTACTTACTGGAGTACTATCACAGGTGCCATATATCTTTTTATGGACTCATTTAGTCCATCCTCAAACCGCTCTTACACCGTAAATGTCTCATGGAGTACCGATTCAAAAGTGCACTTGATAAGATGGCTGAATTCTTCTCATTTCGCCACCGATAAGTTTCTTTTGTTTATCTGAACCGGTCTGTTGGTCTCCCCTGCATACGTAGACATATTTGGTCCCGAACTTTTGACAAAAACTCCTTGCTTGTATGGGATTTGGAAGCCCTGACTCCTCAACACTAGTTTCCACCAATCATAAGCACTCCGCTTGCAATAGAAATCGCACATGTCACTTTCTTTGATCAGGAGGGCATCTCACCTCCTCCACTATTCTTTGCAGCTTTTCCAACCAGAATTCAGCTTTATTAGACTCTTCCATGTCTGACCCATGGAATTCCTCAGCTCCATGTCTTCTTACCATATCTATCGGAGCTTTCGGAGCTGTCAATCTCTCCAACACTCGAGCCATGTCCTGAGATATCCTCAGCAAAGCTTCATTTGGTTTGGCTAGGGCATGACTCTCACTTCTGACAGATTCAGAAGGATCCGAAGTAGGCAACCCTTGATCTCCTGGTTTAACACTCTCAACTGCTTCTTTAGCTGGATTTGGAGGACGATCCATTTATACAAAACACAAAGACATCCACATCAGTCAACACATTACTAACCAAATGTTTTTCTATCATATACTCTATTCCAGAGCAACCTAAACCTTGGCTTTAATACCATTAAATTGTGACGCCCCCAACTCGGCACACGGTGCTAAGCGAGGGTGTCATTTTTTTTCCTATTTACTATAAACTTATAAACTTTAAGCTTGTTCATTTATATAATGTTAAACATTTAACTTGTAGTATATTATGTAGCAGCGGATTACAAAATATATACAAACTCCATATATGGAAATGTTCAACATTTAAGGATTATATCACATAAAAAGAAACAAAATACATATACATTAGACCAAATGGACTGTGTGGTACCTAGTGATGTAAGCCGACTTTGATCACGATGCGATCATCTCGTCTCCGGTTTCCTTCTTGTACCTACACGGATTAAACACTCCGCTGTTTTATGTTTAAAGGGAATAAATACATATAGACGATCTCTAATCAAAGTCATCACACTTTAGACAACTGGGTAGCATAACTTTACATTCATTTACATAATACGATGCTTATTCATGTTTTGAACATATCATTTATAGATATGCTTCTACATATCATACTTATTTATTCGCCTTATCATGGTTTCATTCCATATCATCTCTATCACGCTTTTGTTCTTATACTTATCACTATTTATGTATCATCACATAGCAATGTTATGCTTCTCATATCATGTCATGCCATTTACATATATTCTTGTTATTTATCTTATGTTTCATGCCTGAAAATACCTTAAAAGTGGATACGGAAAAAAAAATGTATGTACCCGAAGGTACTATCACTGTACGAGACGGTGATCTCTATCTGTATGACCCAAACGAGGCCACTATAATGGTCCAAACGGGATCTATGTCATCGACCCAAACGGGGCCTCGATATCTGTAAACTATATGTTGTAGCAACTATATCCCTATAGACATGTCTATCTATCCAACTACCCGGTCATAACCAGGCAATCAGTTTTATTATGTTTTCTTAACAATCTTTCAGGTATTAGAAAAATATCTCATAATATCATGAATAACTACTGATATCATGTATACTTATGAGATATTAATTATCAAATAATCTCTTATAAACATTTAACTGTAGTTTTTCATATAATAAAATTATACGTGTATTCTCTTTATCTTTCATAACACATGTTATCATGATTAACTTACTATGATGCATTATTTCATATAACAATACATTTATATACCCTTTATATAAATTCAATTTCTATAACCAATTCTGCCTAAACAATTCGAGGCAGCTCCCAAGTCCATTTTAGACTACAATTTTGACCTTGTAAACGAGTAACTCAATATACCCCTATGTCTTAAGTTCCTTATGATTCAAATATCATGTCATTTGGACTTTTAATTTAGGGAGATATGGTCTAAACATTCCAAACTGCTCTTAGACAATTTCCAGGAACGGAATCTAGAATTGTGTCCTATATTTGAAAATTTTCTAAGAACATTAAAGACATAATTTGATCATACTTTCTTCATGAAAGTTATAATTCAGATGCCCATAGTTTGTACGTAAATTTGAACGCCTCACGGAAACCAATATAACTCAAGTTAAGGATTTAAACAACCGGTGGAATTACTCCAGCCTAAATGACTATTTTGAAACGCACGTAGACCGAATTGTTTCCTTACTTTGATGAATTTTTTAGGTCCAATGGGGTCTAAATTTGGATATGCTTATTTCAGGAATATTTGTTTTCCCAGAAGTTTAGTTTACCTAGAAATTTAAATCACTCAATTTGGATGAGTGAAACTCAACTTATGACCTAAATATCAAAACTGTTCCGGAACCCAAAACTATATCAAAATTGACCCAAAACAGAGCATCACTTTGACGAATTTTCTGGGTCTAATGGAGTCCAAATTTGGATACACTTATTTCAGGAAGATTTGCCTCCTGGAAGTCTAATTGACCCAGTAAATTTTGAATCACTAATTTGATGAGCATGACCAAGATATGGTCAAACAAAAATGAGTTTTAAAAAAAGATGACTTGTTCCTAAGACCTAACATTTTCTCACTCTGAGAAGTACCTCAGGTGGGGACCTTGACAAACCAAACAACCATTACAAACAAGTAGTCTACACAAAAAAGTATTAAGACTAAGCAGTAATACTTACAAAATTCATACCAAAAATCCATACAAAATCCCTACAAAAGTTCTAACAAGTTCCATACTAAAATCCATAGAAAACCATACAAATTCATACCTTTGAACTCTTATCTCCTTCCTTCTTCCTTCTTCCTTCTTCCTTTTTCTCTTCTTCTTCTTCTTCTTCTTCCTTCTTCTTCTTCTCCTTCTCTTCTCTTCTCCCTTACTTAGTTTTGCTCTCTTCAGACCCGAATTGAGATATTTATTTCCAAAATAAGGCCATGTTTGGCAAAAACTCTTTTTTTTTTCTTTCTTTTCCCATTTTTGTTATTTGGTCCTTCATCTTTCCTCTATTTGAAAATCAACTTATTCAATTTCCTACTTTGACACACAATCTTTTATTCATATAATCATTGGGTCATAATTGTAATTGCAATTTACCCTTAACTTTTATATTAATTTGGGTTTGTATTTTATTTTAGCATTATTTTATTACGAAAAAATATACATTTACTTTATTATCACCACAACGTGTTCTAAGCATAGTGTTATATTGAGGTATTCTGAGGATCTTGTCGATCTATGATGAAGCAGTGATGCCCATCTGAAATAGTTCAGTATAGCTTTTAATGATTTCTATCATTGGAAAGAATAACATGAGCTACTCTTGATTTAAAAGTCCTATGTAGAGTGAAGTAGAGTACTTCAAAGGAATTGAATAAGGGAACAATTGCATATTAAACTCTTTATTGAACCGGTAGCATGTCCATGGCGAAATGGATACAAAGTGAGAATTGGAAATGTGTTAGAAAGATTCACGTATGAGATATTTCATCGTGTCTATGATAACCAAAGCAGTTCGGGGCAGATAAATGTCTATTGTTTAGCTAAGTAGAGTAAACATATTTATAAGGGAAGTTGAGATTTGCCACCTACCTCTCTATACGGGTTTGTGGGTTGGATTTATCTGAGTCTGTCTAGTCTTTAGTCATTAATTTCATTAATATGGGGTATTGTTGGAAATAGTGAATGAAATTAATGACATTCAACGAATAATACTTTGTTTAGATTATGAATTTAGGTGATATAGAGTGTGACATTCAATGAATAATTTAATTCGAAATTTAATTCATAATTCTAAGGATTTGGGAAGCGAAAAAGGTTTGGCATTCCAGAAGGCCGAGTCTCTCATTTATATAAAGGTTGTTAGGGTATTTCAAAGGGGGTCCTAAAAAGGTCATCGAGTCTCGAGTTTTCCTTCCTTAGATCTTTTAGCCGGTGATACGTCAGACACATCATCGGTTAAATGGAGTGGGTGGCAATATGCTTTATCGACCATTAGGCAAATATAGTTTTATCTGGGAGACATCAGCGAGAATCTAGCTTGTCGAGTGAAGAAGGGTGAATTTGTCTTAAGGAAATTGTGATTCCCATGACTTGGTTGTTCTTTACTTTGGTTTATTCTCATTCACTCTCTATTCTTCACTTTTGGTTATTGGGGTTGTTTAAATTTGTGTCTTTGTGCGAGAGTCGCAATTTTTTTTGTGATGATTCTCCGACAACAAACTTCTCATGCGCGGTGGGATGTTGCATTTGGGGACTCGATCCTCCCATACGAGGTTTAGAACTCTATCGTCTGATTAGCCCCCTCATGGTTTTGGCATAATCAGGCGGAGTCTTGGGTGCGCTTCATGGGGCGGGTCAGCTGATCAGGCCTACGCCCGGCATTGAATATATTAATTAATGAGTTTAGGCTTAAAACCCACGAGGTATACAAGAGGATACAAAGTAATATTCAATTTCGATAGAAGAAAGTATGGAGGAATATTTCATAGTTAATTAAATATTCAAGTAATTGAGTTTAGAGATTTTTGAATTTGAGAATAGGTATAGGTCTAAATATATCCTACCTGCGAATTAATTATATATAATATATTTATTTATATTAAAAAACTCTAAAGATAAAAACATATTTCATGAAATTATATCAATTATTTTTATTATTATTATATATGATAAATTATTTTTAATATTGAGGATTTTTTTAAAACAATTAATTTTTGAATAAGGAATGTATACCAATCCTTGATGGATATGAGAATAAAGATAAAAAATTTAAATCCTATTAGATAGGGATGGAGATAGAAAAATAAATTAAGATGGAATGAAGAATCTAAAATCTTATTAAAATCTGATTGTATATATATATATAAAGTTTGAACCCTCGTCCATGTCTCCTTAAAATTGAAGTACTTAGTGATAGGATTAATTATATTAATAAATGGATTAAAAATAATAAATTTAAACATCAATGAATTAATAATTTGGTAACACAGTATAAGTACAACTCAAACAATGTTCGAACCGAATAATATATATAGGTAAAAAATAATAAATTCAAATACAAAATCAATTAATAATTGAGTAACATGATATGAGTATGACTCAAACGCTATGAGTATGACTCAATTAGTAACAAGTATTCCATATATATAGTATTTGTCAATTTGAACACAAACGAGTTAGAAATAACATATTTAAACACGATTTAATTAATAATTGGATAATATAATATAAGTATGAATCAATTAATAATTAGCAATTAGTAATAGATATTCTTTAGTATTTGCTAATCTGAATATGAATAGGTCAAAAATAATAAATTCAAAGATGACTTAATTAGAATTTGGGTAATATAATATGAATACGAATCAATTAGTATTTGGATAACACAATATAATATGTGTAACTCGTTTATTATTAATTTGGTAATTTAAAATAATCTAATTTATAATTAATTCATCAATAATAAAAACAAATAATATATATCTATATATTTAATATTAAAAAACATACAATGAATATTAAATAATGAATTAACTTAATATTATATATCTATATAATGAATTAACTTAGATTAAATATTAATTAACATAATAATTAAACGAGTCAATATGGGTTAAATTCATGTTATGTCGGTTGATACTAAACGGGTTATGTAGGTGTTGTGGTGCTTTTGGAATTTCACACAAAACATAAAATACAAGCGTGCAAGCGTGATAGGAAATTAAAATATTTTTAAACTGAAATAACTCGTAAGATCAAACTTCTAATCAGAATATGTAGGTTTCTGATTCCTTTGATAGTTCTCTATAATAAAAATAGAAAATATCGAATGGAAATAATGTAGGAATTAGATTCTGAAGAAAAACGTTAAATTTCCCTAGAAAGAAATGAAATAACATGGTACTGAAAATTAACAGACTTGACTGAAACTCGGAAATAGAGTGTTGGAATTGTTGAAATAAACATTGGATTTCATTGAGAAAACAAGACTGTGCTAAAAAATTAATAGAAATTTGGCTAAAACTCGGAAATAAAATACTAAAATTGTTGAAAGCTTATTGAGAAGTTACGATTTGCAAAAGTGGATTGACATTGAGTTGATTGATTAATTGATTGTTTGTTCTTCCCTTGATTGGTTCTCTTCTAGTCCTTTTATAGACTTCTTAACTTGTTGCCAAAGTCTCAACTTTCTGAAGTAACTTTCCATGTTTATATTAAAAAAGGCACTTTGTTCTTGAAGCTGTATATGTCTACCGTGCGAACTATTCGCCGAGAATATTAGTATTAGCGGCATCGCCCAATAAAACCCAACAGACATAATAGAAACTTGTTTGACTTCCAAAATTCTTAAAAATTTTAAAAATACCCTTGGACTTTTCTATGGGCAGTATGAATGCGGACGACTTTTATTTGAACTTGTTCGCAGGGCAGGTTTAGGTCCCAGCGATCTTAGATCGAAGCAAATTTAAATTTAGGTGTAAATAGTAGGTCAATATGAATTTGACCCAAATACGATTATACTTAACTCCAAGTCACAAAAACCATATCAAAACATGAATATATTCAATCCTAACCAGAAAAATTATATCAAGTTCGTATTGTGGTCGTGGGTCGTATCAAATTTTGTCATGCTTAATTATGGATTAAACACGAAATAAATATTTAAATTGTATTTTTATTATTATCTTCAGTTCCTCGCAAGTGGCAAACCAATTCAAATAGAGTCAATTGATTAAACACACAAATGGGTGGGGGTGGGGAATAAATATTTAAATTGTAGAGGGGCACGTGTCAACATTTGATTCAAAGATAGATTATTGAAGTGGAGAGAGCCGTTGAGAGCCTCTCTCTCTCTAACTTTTAGAGAGAGAATGAGAGCAGAAGGGTTTTTCTGAGGTTTGGATGAGGAAGAAGAGTACGAGAGTCAACAATGGAGATGGTTTTGGAAGACGCGGAGAGCCAACAAGAGCTTTTCTTTCTATCTTTGTAGAGAGAGAAATGTGTATTAGGGTTTCTATGTAGCAAAATGGAGAAGGGAATCATCGATTTCTTCTGTAAAAACATCTCTGAAGAGTATGAAGATCAACATTCAAGGGCTTTTGAAGGATATTTTTGCTTTGTAATCAAGTTATTTGATGAACCCATTGGAGCTAGGGCTCATTTCGACGGAAAAGGGTCCTCCATGGAAAAGGCGGTTTTCTTCAACTATATCCTGCAATTTCTACTGCTAGATTTCTTTAAGGTATACTGATTCTTGACTTTCTTGTTTTTTAGTTGGGGATTACTGTACCTTCTTAGGTTGGATGTTTAAATCTCTTGATTTTGTTAGAAACTTGGTCTCTGATTCTTTATTTATTGTTGGTTTGCAGGATGCATTGGAGAAGACAGAGTTTTCTTTCAGGAGAGAGAACGATCTAGAAAGGGATCCGAGAGAGGTCTCTTTCTATCCACATGGCGAGTGGAAGTTTGAGACTGTACAAGATTTAGGCAAGAGTTTGAAATGGTTAAACCTTGCTTCGGGTAAGCTTCTTTCTCCAAATCTACTTAATATTTGTTTTTCGATCATGCACTATTACACAAAAGCTTTTTCTTCTAATTACGAAAGGTTGAGTTTGGGATTTCAGATCATACTTAGCAACAAGGAAGCTCCTTTGTAAATGAAATGTCGAATTTGATTTTTCAGAATTGTAAGATGGTTGTTTGTGTGTTGAAGTTGGTTGTTCAGAAATGTAAGATTTTTGTTTGTGGACTTGTTGCCTATAAGTTTGATGATTATCCCAAAATGGACAAAAAAATTGACACTAATTTTAAGAAAGAGATAGGACATGATGTTGAAATTGAGAGACCTAGTGGAAAAACCTTTGTTTTGAAAATAGCCAGTTTCTTGGATTTGAAGTGCAACCAAAGGAGGACCAGATTTTTGGGTTCAAAGATTGGTCTTAACCCTGTTAAGGGTCACTCCAATTTGGGCCAAATCTCTAGCCATGGGGGCTCATCTAAGATTAAGAAAAAGGATATAAGTAGTATTAATTATAAAGAGAAGAAAGAGGCAGGAAGCCCATAAATCATATAAAACTATCCCATGAAAATTGTGGCTTGGAACATCAAAGGGGTAGGTCGCCTTGATTTTTTTGTCTCAAGTGAAGAAGCTTTCAAGAAAGTTTGTTACTAGTATTTTATTTATATCTGAAACAAAAGTTAATGCTAGTAGATCTTTAGATATTTTGCTAAAACTAGAATTTGACAGTTTTGACTTTGTTAATCCTATTAGTTTTTCAGGAGGCCTATGGTTGTGTTGGAACTCTAGTGCAATTTCTTTGAATTTTGTTTTGAAAAATAATATAATGATGCATTGTATGGCTAGGAAGCACGGACACGGGAATACGACACAATGAGACATGGGGACAATGGTTCCAAAACTAGGACACGGATATGAAAAGGACATGACATAATAAAATAATAAAAAATAATTATTCTTACAAATATTATCCTTAAAAATTAATTTAGATAAATAAAAAACAAGTGTTCAAACATTGTTCTTACAAATATTCAAAGACTAGCATAAGTAATACTAAAACTAAATAGTGGTGTTAGATATTGTATAGTCTTTTCCTTTATTGTCTTACTGTATTGTGGGTCCTATGAGTGTGTGTATATATATAAGTCCAATATGTAATGTAAGGCTAGATAACTCTTTTTGTGAAATAATAATAAAATTAGGGATTCTCTCTTTCTCTCTTAACAAGTAGCATTATGGATCAAATAAAATGGAACTGATTTAGGTTCGATGAGAAAGATGCAATCTTAAAGTCCCTAGCATTCTCTATATCCATTGAGTCAAAACTAGCTCCTCCAATGTCCCACATTTTAGATTCACCTTCATTATGGTTTGGAGATCTCCTTGATAGAAGTCAAAGATTGTTATGGACAAAAACCAAGTTCTTAATTCTTTGTGGTTTCAACTTGTTTCTCTTCATATAGTGAATGAAATTATATGTGCTCCAATTTCTCTCACAACATGAGGATGAACGAGGTTGTCTTAGTAATTTCAATGCTATAGATTGAAGCATTGGTGCGGAAGTTCCATGAACATCCCATCATTTAATAGGACTCATGTACCACCATTTTTTGATAAATGTAATTAGTATATGATATTTAAAAAGTCATTTAATTAAAAGATTATTTTAATTTTTAGCCATAATTTGTATTATTTGTGAAACGAGACACGATTTTGAATATTTAATTTAATAATTATGATCATTATGAAATTCATGTTTAGTGATCTTAAATAAGGTTTGAATATTTAAATAATTTTCATTTTAATTGATCTTAAGTTTTGACATTTTGAGTATTAAATATTATTTTTACAACTAAATACGAATATTGTCTTTAACACATAATATTTTGCTTAATTTGGTCATTTTTAGACTTTTTTAAAAATATTTTTCCTTGAATTTTATATAATTTTGCTTTACTAATATTTTTGTAAAAATATGCAAGTTTTTATCGATGTACGAAAGAGAGTTCTAAAGTGAAGAAAGAGCCAAAATAAATTCAAAAAGGTTATATTTTTAAATTATGGTCGGATTGCAGTGTGCTTTGTGAATGTTAGCCCATAGTTTTATAAAAAAAAAAACCAAAAAAAAAAAAACCCATTAAATATATCCAACCGTGTCTTGGCCGTGTCCTGATCGTGTCTTGGTCGTGTCCAAAGCCTTTGACTTCTTATTTGGTCAACGACACGGCATGTGGTGTGTTCGACACGTATTCAACACATGTCTGACATGCGGACACTTCACCCACATGCCGTGTCCGTGCTTCCTTACTGTATGGTATATCTCCCTCATCTTAATATCAATTGTTTCATTACTTTCTTATATGGATATTCCCAACATCACAAACCAAAAAAAATATGGGAGACTACTAAATATTAAGAATTCTATTATTGGGCCTTGGGTAGTTGCTGGTGATTTTAATGAAATATTACACCCCCATGACAAGATAGGTGGAACTAATGGTAGCTCCTCTATAATGCAAAATTTTGCAGAATTTATTAACAATTGTCATTTGAATTAAGAACCAGAATCTTTGGGGACTCCCCCGCCTTGGTTTATTAAGAGAGATCATGTGTTTTTGAAAGATAGATAGAGTTCTCATTGTTGATGATCAATGGATTGTATTTGAGGGATGCAAGGTAAAATCTTCCACATCTAAACCTTTTAGATGTGAGAATTTTGGTTCCATAATCCAAGTTTCATTGATGTTGTTATGGATTCTTGGAATACAAAATTTATAGGGTCTAATGTTTTCTAGTTAGTAAAAAAAATCCAAGTTTTTAGGCAGAAAGTGAAAACTTTGAATAAATGTGAAGTAGGAAATTTTGAAGAGAATATTATAAAAGAAATTGAAAAATAATTTGATATGGTGCAGGGTGTTTTAATGAAAGATCCTCACAATGTCTCCCTATAGGAAAACATGTATATTTATCACAAAAACTTAATCGAATGTTTAAACTAGAAGAGATCATATGTTGGCTTGCGTGTGCGGCGCCTAGGAACCCACTAGGCCAACATTTTCAATGCCCCACGTCGCCTGAGGAAGCCTTTGAGGAAGTATACGGGGCTCTCACGGCTTCATTTTATTAACTCCTTAAAATACAAGACTCTCATACAAAGGCTCCCACATGATCGGGATGCTTAATGCTTTTAATTGATCCAACTCTCAATGATTTACCAAGTGGGCACGTAGACCCTTTATATAAGTTGCACAGGGATAGTCCTAATACAACTTTGACTAAGAGTCTTACCCTAACTCTAAGGTGGTGTTTGTTTTAATCTTTTGGGCCTGTTTTTTAGCTTAATGCTTAATAGTACTTAATAGCATTAAGTATTAAGTTGTTTGTTTTTTAATATTAGGTAGTGAATATAAATGATAACAGGACGGATTATTTCGGGTTTCCGTCCATCATCGCTCTTAATGGCACAGATTTGGTTTAATTTTAATCGGGTTTTAACGGGTTTGGGTTTATTTTATATGAATCAAGCGGGTTGGTATTGTTACTCCTGTAAGAGCAGGGAAAATTAGAAATTTCAAAATTGTAATATGTTAATAAAAATAATAAATTGCTATAAGAGGTTAGAAAAACTGAAAATTCTCTAGATCTCGGATGACAAAACGGACTGCGCCATTAAATTCGTCTCGCGAAATCTAGTGACTCGAAGAAGTTTGGTGAGATTACGGGAATGATGGAAATTTTTGATTTTAAGGTCGTGGTACTGATGACTCAAAGGATGAGATTTTCTGAAAATCTTGAAAGTCGAGGAAATGTCTTTGATAAGTTAATTTAAAATAAAGTGAAGTGAAATATATTATTTCGGAGCGACGGATCACAGTGACAATATGAACCGTGTATTTAAAGCAGTAATAATAAGCTGTATGATTATATTTTAAAAATAATTTTTTATTATTTTATTTTTATACTTTAATATAAATAATAATAATAATTATAATATTTTTAATAAATAATTTATAAATTCATAATATTTTATTTTTATGAAAAATATTAATTTTAATATAATAAAAATAAAAAACGAAATATAAAAAAATTAAAATAAAAAAATATATAAAAGGGACGAGTTTAAGAATTTTAAATGAAACAAGTTTGGGAATTGAAAAAAATAAACGAGTCGGGTCGGAATGAGACTACTTGTCAGAACTAAGATTGTCATTATAGTAGTGTGTTGCTATCACTTTTCTTGTTGGGCAATGATTGAGTTTTCTTATTTTGTGGAAAATGAAACTTTTAAATAGAAAGAGTAAATATTCCTTTTATTTAGAACTTTTTAAAATTCGTGATAAGTCGTCAGAATTTAAAAAAAAAAAACAAAGCATGACAATCTTTGAAAGGCTATTTAAACCGGCATTAAGTCAACCAAACAGCTAAGTCTTTGTTTTGTGGTGCGAATCCTTCTAGTATTTAGGGTCTTTCACGATCGGGACTCCCCAATGCCATAAGACTCCCCAATACCCACAGAGACTCCTTGTGCGAAGAGTAGGAGTTCTTGTCTTGAAGTAAGACTCCTTGTTGCGATCCGATTAGGAGACACATTTGCCCAGGCTTCCTTGCACATATAAGGCTAGCTTCCTCGCTTTGATCACTTTGCTTCAAGTGTTGCGCGGCCCTTCTAAGTACGTGAGTCTGCGATTCTTGTGTAAGTATCTCAGTAAGTATGACTTACCTTCCCTCATGTGTATGGCTCTGCCCCATTATATTTGTGACTTAAATACCGTCTGGCGCTCGCTTCCTACGATCTGTGATATCCTTGCGATGCGCACTGGGACGAGGCCCTCGTACCACGGTGCGCTTCAGTGCCGTCTAATTCGGTGGCGCAAACCCTCCCACGCTGGGAGCAATTCGTGGGTCCTCGTTAACTGCTTAGCGCATACTCATTGATGCGGTACTGAAACTACCACATGGTGGCACCTTTCTCCCAACTTGCTTCACCGACTGGCGTCCCCTTCCAATGAATCAAGTATTTAGTCCACTTGCTCTTCCAGTTGCCTATCTTCCTATCCTGCAGGATGCTCGCAATCTCTCTGCCGAACTAGACCCTGATCATAGGTGGGTTCCGCTTTACTTGCACTTTGTTCGGATTAGGATCATGATGATGAGGCTTCAAGAAGCTTACATGGAATGTCGGGTGAAATGTCAACCTCGAGTAACCGGTTTACATGACCCGTTCCCAGTGTTCCTGATTTGAGAACATCATGCTGATATCAAGCCTCTTTGAAGACGTTGTTCCGAATTTTCTTCGGATTGGGGAGTTAGCGAAGCGGCACCTTCTCCTTCCTCCAGGTGCAGAGCCTCCTCCTTGAGTGTATATTTCTTCTAATGCGTGCTGCTTGCATTCTCAAGGATGTCCCGGGCTTCATTAAGTAAATCTTGTCAGGTCGTAGTAAACTTGTATGCGGCGGGGGCTGCGTGTACGTCTAGGTTGCTTTCGAAAACCGTACGTCGGGGCGTGCGGGGTTGGGCTCAATTGCTACCTCAAGGGCTCGTCAGGTGGTTGAACCCGATCACGGTGTAAGACAAGCTAAATGCGGGCTCAAGTTCCTAACCGAGTTTGTTTGGATGATTATCACATAGTGGAGCAAGTACTCCCTCGAGCATCACGGTTCCCTTTCGGCTTCGATCATTTGTTGGTTTAGGGTGATTAAGCTATAGAACTTGCACTCAGTGCCGCGTCTGACGGCTCGACCCGAAATCTGCACATGGACAGTGCTCTCGATCCCTCACTATATCCTCAAGCATCCCAAAATGTTTCACAACGTTGTTGAAGAAGATCCACGTTGCTTCTTCAGCTGGACACTCACTCGGGGCCGGTAAGAAGACAACGTACTTAGAGAACTTGTCTACCACTACGAAAGCGATGCAGAGCCTTGACCTTGAGAAACCTGCGTGAAGTCCATGAGCCACATTGCCATGATCTCTTGAGATGGGCGGAAGTGCAACAAACCAGCTTCCTTTTTTAGCTCGGTCTTATCTGACTTGACAAACAGCATGTCTTGACAGGCTTACTGTCTTCCTTCATCTTGGACCGATTGGAATGATCGTCGCGGCTTGATCACCGTGTTATACTCTTCTTGGCTAGCCCGCCGTTATAATGTGTCTCCTTTAGTAATTCCTGTCTCAACTTGCTTGAAGGCACATAAAGCTTTCCTCCTGTGAAGTAAAGCAGCTTGTTCTCTAGCCAGTATCGCCTTGTGGTTCCTTCTTTCACCTGCTCAACCAGCTTTTGATATGTTGAGTCTTGTGGAGCTTCTCGTCTTACTCGCTCTGTGAAGTCTGCCACAACTCGACTCAATGATCCCACATAGCTCGCCACTTCCTTCCTACTTAAAACATTTGCCACTTGGTGTGTGGACCAGGCTTATGCACCCACACGAAGTCAAAGTCGGCTAAGAACTCTTGCCATCGAGCTTGCTTGGCAATAAGCTTCTTCTGAGTTTTGAAGAATGTGTTGGTTACATTGTCAGTCATTACTGTGAATTGAGTCCCCATCAAGTAGTGCTTCCATGTCTCTAGGCAATGGATGAGTCATCTCTTTCTTGTGGGTGTTATACCTTTGCTCCGTTACATCTAACTTTCGACTCTCGATCTTGTAGTTGCCCCTCTTGCACCGGCCTTGCACCACACAAGGCTTTGTCAGAAGCATTCGTGTGTCTTTATGGCAGCATTTCTAAGTCGGGCGAGTCCTAGCGCTCGAGGTGATCGCGCTCAGCCCAGGCTTCGGAAGGCAACTTGGCTCTGTCCATTCCCTTCCTCTCTTTCTCCTTGAGTCGTAAGGAGGGAATGACTACCTTGCAATAGCCCTTGATAAATCTTCTATAGTAGTTTGCCAAGCTGAGGAAGGATCGAAGTTCTGTCAACTTGGTAAGGGCAGGCTAATCTCGAATTGCTGGCACCTTTGCACCATCCATCCAAATCTGGGACTTGGAAATCAGGTGCCCCAGGAACTTGATCTCGGTTTGAGCAAACTTGCACTTCTCCTTCTTGACATATAACTGGTTCTATCTTAGTTTGTCAAGAACCTTCTCAAGGTGTACCAAGTGATCTTCTAGAGTCGGGTTGTAGATCACAATGTCGTCCAAGTAGACCACCATGAATGAGTCCAGGAAGTCGAATAAGACATCATTCAAGAGGTTACAAAATGTTGCAGGGGCGTTAGTCAACCTGAAGGGCACGACTAGGAACTCAAAGCTTACATACCGCGTCACACATGTAGTCTTGGCCTCATCCCCTTCAGCCACACTCACTTTCCAATATTCGGATTCCAAGTCAAGCTTAGTGAAGTACTCGGCCTTACTCAATCGATCTAACAATTCTGCAAAGAATCGGATACTTGTTCTTGATGGTGACTTTGTTCAAAGCTCTATAATTTACACACATCAGAAGTGAGTCGTCTTGCTTCTTTTGAAACAACATCGGTGCCCCATACGGTGCTTTGGAGGGTTGGACTAAGCCCACGTCCAGCAACTCCGTCAATTGCTTCCTCAACTCGATCAGCTCTGGTGGAGTCATCCAATAAGGAGCTTAGGCGAGTGGTCTCGACCACCGCACGAGCTCGATTTGATGATCCGTCTGCCTTGTAGGTGCCGCTTCTTAGTCAACTCAAGAGGCATCATGTCCTCAAATCTCTTTAGCATAGGAACTGCAACATCCAATTCTTCAACATGCTTGTCCAGCTTGATCTCGATCAATGTCGCAACATATGTGTGCTCGCCTTTCCTAAGTCCTTTCTCCAACTGCAAGGCAAACAAGGTCTTCTCTCCTAAAGGTCTCTTAGGTGGCTTGCTGATGTCGGCCACAAAGCATGGCTACTTCTCGTCCATGATTAGCAATCCATTCAAGTGTGGCAACAAGGCTACCTTGGCCCCTTTGGAAGAATCGTTGCACAAATAAAATCAAAATCATCCAAAGCGCTAAGGGAAGTCCTATTGTACCTTTCGGTCTCCCGTTTAGATTCCCTCGTTCTTTGTTAGGCGTACGTCTCTTAAGCTTGGGCACATTCCGGCTTCATCTTCTTTATTATCCTTAGCGAGCTTGATCAAAGTGCAGTTTGTCTCCACCGTCGACCATGAAGTTGCTTAGGTTTGCCCCGTATACGATACCCTGATCTTCGCCCGCGATCGGCCTTTCCAAGCGTACGCCGACACCTTATAGGTTGCCTCGGCTCGAATGGCATTGATAAATGAAGAGGGTTGGCTCATTAGGGGCCTTCGACTGTCATTTTCCCGTATTCGACATAGATTGCATTGAGCTTCTCCTTCCATGGGCAGTCTCTCGTTCAATGTGGCCTATTGCAGATAAAGCATCCTGATGGCTTGGTAGCGGCGGGGAAGTTGCTCTCCCGGCTTTGGCATGTACTGTCGGGCTTAACCCAGCCACCTCCATTCTTCTCGAAGGTCTTCGCTTCCAACTTCAGTCTTGACTCTTGCAGAAGCCTTTCCCCTTTTGGGTGGGAGTAGGGAAGGGAATTCGACTTGTAGTCGACTAAACTGATGCATTCTTTGCCATGGTTGAGCGATCTTGACGCGCGCGCCCTGGCTTCGGTTGAGCCATCATACTTGGCTTTCGGACATGAAGTTAAGCGGCTTATCGTAACCGGAAATGTCCTTGATGTCGAGGATTAGTGAGCTAAACTCTTCACGTAGTCTCTAACCGAACCCGCTTGCTTGAGCTTCTTTAGAGACTCTCTAGCCATCCACGCCATGTTCGTGGGAAGGAAACTGATCCTTCAACTCTTTCTTCAAGATCTCCCGCATCTCGATCTTTGGTCGACCAATAGTAGTATCATCACTTGATTTGGTCCGCCACCAAAGCTTCGCATCGCTCGACAAATACATGGTGGTTATCGTCACTTGTTAACCAGCAGGTATTCAGGCATCAATGAAATATTGCTCCATGTCCTAGAGGAAGTTCTCTAAGTCTTTGACATTCTATGCACCGCTAAAATGCTTGGGCTTAGGCCCTTTCACCTTCAAAGGAGGCGAATCTGAGGTAGATGGTGTCCCCTGCACCATTGTTCGCTTCAGCAATCTCCCCTTCTAGAGATCTTGTCCGCTCTTGGAACTCCTCGATCATGATCATCACTTTGTCACAGAAGGTGTCCATCTTCTCTTCAAATGCCTTCTCGCGCAACTCCATCAAATCACGCTGTGAGCCAAGTAAAAAGGCTTATTCGTAAGTCGAAGGTTGTGTTTGCCCCTCGGTGACTGTACTGACACCGTGTTAAGCCTAGACATACATTACTACCTCGGCTTCTATCCTTGCCGGTTGCTCTCGCGCGTGGCGTCGATGGTCATCCTCATGATAGCCATCGTGGCTTTGATGCAGTATCACACCTTTGATGGTTGGCTTGTGTGTGCGGCACTAGGAATCCAGCTAGGCGACCTTCTCGATACCCTGCATGTCCGTAGACACGAGAGCGTCACGGGAGGCTTTCTGACCTCGTATTTATTAACTCCTTAAAATCGGGCTCGTGCAGGCTCCTACGTGGTCGGGATGCTCCATGCTCAATGATTTTCCAAGTAGGCACGTAGGCCCTTTATATAGGCTGCACAGGGCAGTCCTAATACAACTCTGACTAAGAGTCCTACCTTAACTCTAAGTAGTGTTCTGCAAGCCAGTGTGAATCCTTCTTGGATTAGGAGTCTTTCCTAATCAGAACTCCTAATGCTATAGGACTCCTAATGCCGTAGAACTCCTTGTCTTGCATGAGGCTCAGCATTCTGGCTCGATTAGGAGACCTACTACTGAGTTAGTGCATATAAAGGCGGAACTTCTCCCACTTTAGCTAAGTAGACGCCTTAGGCTAGTCGGCGAGTGAGTGTTGTGGCGGGTACTATGCGTCTGGCTAGGCGTAGGCTTGCCTTCCTTGTGTGCGTGCTTAGCTCATGCACTATGTTGTCGAGCTTCTTATCCTGTGCCAGCACTCGCTTCCCACGATCTGCCTTGATATCCTTACCTGATGCGCGCATGGGGCCAAGGCAGCTCCTTCATGCTATGTTACGCTTAGGTCATCTAGTCAAAATTTGCTCTAAATATCCTCGACATCCCGCAAACAAAGAAATATGAGAGACTTTCTTTAATATTAGAGAAAATGAATATGATTCTCATTAATTTACAAAGGAAGTAACATATATATTTATACTCTAGTGTTAAGGCGAAGGAAATGAGTTAGAGTCTAATTAGGAGACTAAGAGAGAAGGAAAAGATTCGCCAAATGGATTAGAATTTAGCGCCTTGGCTCCCACCAGTGGAGCATAGATTCAACACCAATTTGGTCATATATATACTTTATCCTGGGACCTCTAAGAGACTTAGTGAAGATATCTGCTAATTGATCATTGGAGTTGACAAACCCAAATGTCAATCTGTCGTCTGATCTTATACTCGATAAAGTGGTAAATCAGCCCGATGTACTTAGTGCTGTGGAAAACTAGGTTAAATGAAATATGCAAGGCAACTTGATTATCACATATAAGTTTCATTTGTTCATCCTTCCCAAACTTAGCTCTTTGAGGAGATGCTTCAACCATATGAGTTCACATGTTGCTAAGGTCATAATTCGATACTCGACTTTAGCACTAGATTTGTCTACTACATCTTGTTTCTTACTCTTTCTAGATATTAAGTTACTGCTCAGGTGAACACCGTACAACGTGTAGAGCGTCTATCTGTGGGTGAGCACCTTGATCACATTCTTTGTAGCTAACAATTTGGGTATGTTGTATGTTCTCATACAACACCTCTTGACTTGATGTTTCTTTTGGCGTAGCAGAGAATCTGATGTAGCATCCCGATGGGTACATCCTGAGGTGATTGTAGGAACTGACTAACTATGCTCATAGGAAAAGAAATGTCAAGTTGAGTGATAGTGAGATAGTTCGGTTTACCTATAAGTTGTCGATATACGCTGGGTCGTAGAAATTTCCTCTTGTGAAATCTGGATTTGGCGTTCGGATCGTAGGAGTGTCTGAGTTTATAATCCGGCGTATCGGTGTGCAGTATATCTAAGGTATACTTCCTGCGAAATAACCACTGCGGAGATTAGATTGGAGCTCTTATCGATGCTTGAAAATCTTGGGTTTTCTAAGAGTCTTTTGTCTGAAAGTGGTTGAAGATATGTTGTTTAAGTTTAAGATATTAATCACAGTGATACTTTGTAATGACAATGTTATTCACATAAACAATTAAGTAAATACACTGTCCAGTAGAGGTATGATGATAAAAGACAGAATGGTTTGATGTGCTTCGAATCATGCCAAACTCCTGAACCATTAAAATTAAAGCGGCTAAGCCAAGTTTCGAGCCCATTTGGATCAGTATAAAGGCGTTATTTATACATCTTACAGGACCCCCACGAAGCGAAACAAATCCGGGTGGTTGCTCATATAAACTCGCCGTGAATCGCGTGAAGGAAGACGTGCTTGATATCCAAGCGAAAGGGGGCCTGCGTAGGCGGACATCATGGATAGAGGAAGCGGCGAATATAAGCGATCTTAGCCACTAGAAAAAAATATCATAATAGTCGAGCCGTATTCTTTGAGTGTACCTTAACAACCCAACGGGCCTTAAGTCGTCGGCAGCCATGAGTCCCACCTTCACTATAGACCCACGACAAACTTGACATGTGCCATAGAGTAAAGAGCATCAATTTCCTCAGTCATTGCACATCTACAGCACGGGATGAGAAGAGCCTGTATTTAGTCTTTATTAGAGTGGGAAGACGAGAACAAAGTGGAACCATAAAGGGAAAGTAGGGTAAAGATACTGATGAAATTTGAAAATTATGAGCAAGGATGTAGGTTAGAAGTAGAGTGAGTACCTTTAGAATGGCAATAGGTAGATCATCCTTATAGTTTGTGGAGCCGAGACAAAGATGGTAGTGACATAGAAGATTATTCAACGAGAGGCCTTGTAGGAGAGGACAAGAATGCGACAAAGTATAAACCTAAAGTGGTCGAGTCACGACATTCGTAGGTGGATATGGGAAATCTGGAGATGGTAAGATAAGAGGAATTGATAAGACATTCGACACAGGAGGACGCGCTATAAATGAGAAGAAAGAGGAATTCTCAAATAAGGTAACATCAACAGAAATGAAGTAATGATTAATGTTAAGAGAATAACAACAATAATCCCTCTGAAGGCGAGAATAACCTAAGAAGACATATTTTATGGCCTTGGTTGAGAGTTTGTCTTGCCTAGGAGTGAGAATATGAATAAAACATATACAACCAAAGACACGAGGAGAGAGGCAAAAGAGAGGTTGATTAGGTAGCAAGATAGAATGAGGGATTTGATTATGTAAGAGCAAAAGATGGCGTCTGAGTTAATACAAAATAACATGCAGGATGAGATAACACATCAAAACGTTGAAGAACATGCCGATGAAGGAGGGAGAGTGCGAGGCCTTCTCAGCTAAATAATGGTTCTTGCAACAAGCCACTGGAAGTATGTTGAGGAGTGTAAGCCTGAGATGATTGGTAAAGAATCTATGGGAAGACATAAGCAGAAGAGAATGGCATTAGAAATATTCCTTTAAATTATCACTTCTTAAAAATGCGAATAGAAGTATTGAATTGAGTCACGGAGTCAACATGAAAATTTTGAAGATAGAAAATAAGCTATTTCGAGTTTTAAATTCATCTTGGTCTCTTAGAATAATCTTATAAAAGTAACAAAGTACTTGAAATCTAAAGTAGATGTAGACTAGAGGACCACTAGAAACATTAGTGTGGACGAAGCTCGAAAGGGGCTTTGTGAGGATCTAAGCGCTTTGGGAGCGAGACAGTATGTTTCCCAGTGACATGACCTCACACTCAGCGAAGATTAACTGAAAGCAGGAATCGGCTTAGGAAACTTGGAGATCTTGGATGGATTAGACTGGCTGTGGAGGAGGAGAGGCTTAGTGGAAGTCTGAAGTGGAACAAAGAGGCGATTTGAGGTGAAGAAGGCATTGTGACTTATGCCTATGCAGTCATCTTCCGTCTCGATCACCTTGATGTTATAGAGTTGTGAGAAAAAAGTAAATTACCTGATAAAGTCACGAGTCAACTTATGAATGGAAATAAGATTGAAGAAAATCGGGAACATAAAGTCTGGTAAGAAGTAAGAGGAGAGCGGTAGGAGCTAATGCCTTTAGCGTAACTTGAGAACGAGTTAAGGTAATAATGGGTAAAGGAGATGGAAAGGTAAGGGAAGAAAAAAGTCTTTATTACCATAGATATGATTAGAGGCTCCAGTATCAAGGATCCAAAGTTTAGATGAATGTGTAAGGCAAGCAGAGACATTACCAGTTTGGGCAATAGAAGCAATGGAGGAAGATTTGGCTGCTTGAGTGGGACGAAGGTAAATATTCATCTGACTTAAGAATGACACCTTGAGGTGTGGATGAGGCTCCACTAGGCCGAACTCGAACTTCTTTGAATGGTCGAGGCGAGCGAATGAAGCGGTATGGGGGAGGGTCGGCCATGTGATATCGATCCGCAGTGTGTCGACTTTGATACAGGATTGCCATGGGGCGTTGTCCTCGACCTCGATTACCTCTGTATCGCCTCTGGGAATCGGCCGAGGAATGGGGCGAATAATCGCGAGGAAGTGTCCGTCTTAATCTCGATGTGTATGGGGCGGGTGGCGGTGGAGGTAATAGGCGAGAGTAACCCGGCAAGAGCCTCGTTAAAGTTTTGAATAACCGCTCTAGTGAGTATTTGTTCCTGGATGTTCTCAAAATCTGGCCCAAGGTTAAGCAGAAGAATGATCATAAAAAATCGATCCATCTTTGATTGTGAAGTATCAGTCTTAGTAGATTTCGGTAAGATAGATGCAAGTTCATCCTTAAGGGCAGACATCCATCCACCATAACCAGATATATCCATACCCAGTTGTTTCAAATTAACAATGGAGGATATACCCGGTAGAGACGCTAAATATCATTAGTGTACAGTTTCTTCACTTGGTTCCAGAGAGTGTATCAAGTTTTATAGGCCCTAATATTATATAGAGTCTTGGCATCAATAGATTGCCGAAGAATATTGCATAGTAGAGTATCAATTTTTCACCACCGAGCACGTTGATCTTCGAGGATACTTGTGTGCGCAATAGTAAGATGATCCTGCAACCATTACCCGATAAACTAAAAGGTCCCTTAGAGATCCCTTCCCATGGCCCGATAATTTTTCGCTCCTGTGGGTTTATCTAGGTATCATGGAGTTACTGAATCTGAAAAGAATTAAAAGTCTAACATTTTCCAGCCATAGAGACATCTTTTTCAACTACAGAGATGTCTTTTTCAGCCGTAGAGTTGAGAAATCAATAGAAGGTCGACATAATCAACAAAAGTTCGACAAAATCGATAGAAAAAACTACCAAGGTCCTGAAGGTGTCGTAGAGCTTCAGAAAACACAAAAAATAAAGGAGATTCAGACGATAGAATAGCGCAGAAACAGTCACGGTAGAGAAAAAAAATGGAAAATGAGGGCTTTTTCGACAACGGCAGGGTGCTTGGAGTGGCTGAAGAGACTCATCAATGGCAGACGACATTGCTAGAGGAGGATCATGGCCAAACAACACCTGACTGAAGATCGGCGCTTGGAGAGGTTTTTTCTGGCGAGGCTTCCACCGAAGTGTAGCTCGAAGAGAGACGCTTCTGTTGGTATGCTCGTCGGTCGGAATGGAGGTCGCCGGAAAAAGTTTATGGCTGCAAAGTGTTCTGATAGTGGCTGTGGCTTCTGAGGCTTTGTGACAATTGTAATGCAACTGGAGTGTGACACAGTCGTTGGATGGGTTATCGGAATTGACCACACGGCGAAACCCTAATCATAGTATTCTCAAACTCTTTTATGGCTCTGATATCATGTTAAAAGAAAATGAATACTCTAATTCTCATTAATTTACAAAGGAAGTAACATACATATTTATACTCTAGTGTTAGGGCAAAAAAGGAAACAAAGTTAGGGTCTAATTAGGAGACTAAAGAGAGAAGGAAAAGAATCCTAAATAGATTAGGAGACTAAACCTTAACAAATATTAAGAATTCTATTATTAGGCCTTGGGCAGTTGTTGGTGATTTTAATAAAATATTACACCCCCATGAAAAGATAGGTGGAACTAATGGTAACTCCTCTATAATGCAAAATTTTGCAGAATTTATTGACAATTGTCACTTGATGGAACTAGAATCTTTTGGACTCCCTTATACTTGGTTTATTAAGAGAAGAGAATCTTCATCATTTTTTGAAAAATTAGATAGTCTCATTAATGATCAATGGATTTTGTATTTTAGGGATGTAAGAGTAGAAAATCTTCTCATCATTAGGTTAGATCATGGACCCATTGTTTTGCACTTAGAAAAATGGAAGAGATAAAAGCTAAACCTTTTAGATGTGAGGAATTTTGATTCCATAATCCGGGTTTCATTGATGTTGTTATGGATTCTTGGAATCTGAATTTATACAGATTACAGTGCTTTCAGGTTAATAAAAAAAAATCCAAGTTTTTAGGCAGAAAGTGAAAACTTTGAATAAATGTGAAGTAGAAAATATGGAAGAGAATATTATAAAAGAAATTGAAAAATAATTTGATATGGTGCAAGGTGTTTTAATGAACGATCCTCACAATGTCTCCATACAGGAAAAGATATATATTTATCTCAAAAACTTAATCGAATGTTGAAACTAGAAGAGATCAAATGGGCCCAAAAATCAAGACAAACTTGGACCCAATTAGGTGATAAGAATAAGCGCTATTTCCAAATGTTGTAGCTCTTAATAGAAGAAGAGAAAAACAAAATTTGAAAATAAGGGGCAGCGGAGGATTGTGGTTTGATGACCAAAATGGAATTTCTAAGGTATTCATTAATGAGTTCACGAAAAGATTCACTTCAAAAAGCCCTAGGATAAATGTTGATTTGTTTGACTCCTTTAGTCCTTGTATTACAAATGAAGAAAATAAAGAACTAATTAAAGTAGTTACAGATGAAGAAATTTATTCAACTCTTTCACATCGGTCTCGAAAGCGCTAGGTCGGATGGTCCTTGGCTAGTTTTATAAAAAATATTGGAAAATAATTGTCAAATCAGTTTGTAAAATAGTAAAAACTTTTTTTTTTATTTTTTATTTTATAATGGGCAGCACTTGCTCAAGGAATTAATAAGATATTAAGATTAATAAGATATTAAAAGTATAAAAAGAACGGGAAGGAGATGAACGAAACACTACAGTGTTTATATTTTTGATAAAGATAAAACCAATAATACAAACCTAGGAACTTCTTGAATATATACTGATACAATTAAATGTGTAGAAAAAAAGCACTAGTCCACATAAATAAGGAAACTACACTGAGTTAATAGGTAAGGCATTATGACTAAGTAAGCGGCTTAGTAAAATACAACTAAATATTGTATGACTAAGTAAAAAAAAAACAAAAAATACACATCAACACTCCCCCTCAGCGGATGTGAGTGTGCATTCAGGGCTTGTCGACCATTCTTCGAGCATCGGTTTGAGCGATGCTTTGGTGAGATATGTTGTTTGGTGAGTAGTAGGCACGTATGCCACAGCGATGGATTAAATTCTTGATCTTCTCCTTTATGAAGTAATACATCTATGACATGCTTTGTTTGATCATGATGGGCCAGGGTTGTGGCTTGATTGAAATCATTTGCTCGGTTATCACGGTAGGCACGCAAGGAATTTCGGACTCTATGCTTGTTCCACGTAACCTTATCTTTATCCATATGACCTCACAAATGTCGAGAGCAGTGGATCTCAGTTCTACTTGGACGTTGCTCCATGCCACTACTGTTTGTTTCTTGCGTCGCCAAGTAACCAAGTTACCCCATACATAAGAGCAATACCATTTGAAGTGGATGTTATCGATTCTTTGAACACCTTGTCGGCATCAACGTAGACTTCTACCTTTCTTCATTCTTTTGAAACAGTAATCCTCTTCTTGGAGTACCTTTCAAATACTTGAGAATCCGATAAACAACATCAAAACTGACTTTTGGAGGAATGCATGAATTGGCTTTCGCCTGACCCCACAACGAATGCAATGTCGGGACATGTATGAGCTAAGTAGATAAGCTTTCCCATCAATCTTTGAAACTGACCTTTGTCGACCGGCTCATCATTTTCCTTCATGTCTTGTTTCATGTTCACACCCATAGGAGTATCCACGGGCTTGCATCCCATCATTTTGGTATCTCATAGAAGGTCTAACATGTACTTCCGTTGAGAGATTGAGATGCCATTCTTGTTTCTAGCTACTTCCATCTTTAGAAAGTATCTAAGGTTGCCGAGATCCTTCATTTCAAAATCTTGAGCAAGTCTTTGTTTGATCCTTCCTATTTCAGCTTCATCATTCCCAGTAACAATTATGTTGTCCACATATACTATTAGAATAGTAATCTTCTTTCCAACAGTTTTGTGGAACAGTGTGTGATCAGTTGCGCTTGTTTATAACCATGTTGTTGAATTGCTCGAGTGAAACGGCCGAACCAAGCTCGCGACAATTTCTTTAATCCGTACAACGACTTCTTAAGACAACAAACTTTTCCGTTCTTCTGTTCCGAGTCAAAACTGGGTGGCAAATCCATGTACACTTCCTCTTCAAGTTCTCCATTTAGGAAAGCGTTCTTCACGTTTAGTTGTTGGAGAGGCCAATTTGGGTTCGCTGCCAATGAGAGTAATACACGGATGGTATTAATTTTAGCTACTGGTGCAAACGTTTCTTGGTAGTCTATACCATAAGTTTGCGTATATCCCTTAGCAACTAGGCACGCCTTGTAGCGTTCAACCGATCCATCCGCTCGGTACTTTATAGTGAAGACCCACCTACATCCAATTGAACTCTTTCCTTTCGGCTAATCAACAACTTCCCAAGTTCCATGTTTTTTAAGAGCATTCATCTCTTCAATAATAGCAACCTTCCACTCGGGATTCTAAAGTGCCTCATCAACAGATTTTGGTATTTCATCTTTTGATAAGTGAGTGACGAGAGCCTGCATTGGTGTGGACAAGTGAATGTCAGAAACTTGAATTGGATCACTCTTGTCACGGCTTCTACATCCTTTTTCAAAGCAATGGGAATATCAAGTTCATTTAGGAGTTAATTCATTACCTGCCGTTGGATTAGATTCATGGTGTGTAGATGTCACAATGTCACTAGCTTTATGTGTCACTATTCCTTGAATATGTTTTCAGAAATGGCGTCATGAGTCTGCTAAGGGGTGTTTGTTCAGGATGAGACAAATTTGGTAAGTTGGGCGGTTCATTTGGATATGGTAAAATCATATATGAATTTATTGGTTCTTATGGGATTGAGGCCTAATTTTGTGGGATAAGGTCAGTGGTTTCAAATGTGTTTGTGGGGTCTTTCTTTGGTAATTCAGAATGCCAAAAAACTTCCAAGTCAAGATTGGAGGCTAAGTTTAAATCTAAGATTGTATTTTGATCCTGAAAATTTGAATCTTTAGGGATCTAAGGACATCTCCCACGATTCGGATTTTGTTTGCAGAAAAAGAAAGCATTTTTCCAATAAAAAGTAACATCTTTAGAAACAAAATATTTTCTTTTCTCGACGAATAACACCCTATAACCTTTTGAGCCAGAAGAGTATCCAAGAAAAATACATTTACCACGACCTTGCATCAATTTGCTAAGAGAAGATCTTGTAAATATACAAAGCTGATACACATCCCGAATACGCAGATCAAGTTCGAGAGAAAAAATACGATTTTCGGGAAAATATTTTACCAAGATTTGTAAGGAGTTTGAAATTGTAATACCTTAGATGGCATACAATTAAACAAGAAAATATACGATCAATAAGGCGTCACCCCAAAAATGTTTAAAGACATTTGATGCAATAATAGAATCTAGCAATTTCAAGAAGATAAGATTTTCCGTCGGATACCCCCATTTTTGTTGCGGAGTGTTAACACATGAACTTTGATGTAGCATGCCCTTTTTTAATAGAAAATTGTTTAAAGTTTCATTGAAATATTCGGTTCCATTATCAGTTTGAAGAAATTGAATCTTAGAGTCATATTGAGTAGAAATCATAGTATAAAAATTTTCAAACATCGTTGCAACTTCAGATTTGTCATGCAAAAGTTAAACCCAACACACCCTAGTATGATCATCGATAAATGAAATAAACCATCTTTTATTGGAAACTGAATTAACTCGGGATGGACCCCATAAATCACTGTGAAAAAGTGAGAATGGCCGAGATGGCCGATAATGTTGAATTGGAAATGAGGTTCGGGTATGTTTTGCAAGTAAGCACACTTCACATTTGAAAGAGCCATTATTGGAAATTAAGTTGGGAAATAAGCAGCATCTCAAGAGTTAGGATGGCCTAGCGATAGTAAGAAGCATAACTTGGCAGCGATGGTGGAGAGAAGAACTAGAACTGCTGATCACATTACGGCTACTTAGTGGATAGATCACACATAAGGTAGTAGAGTTCAGAGAACACCTTAGCACGCCCAATCATCTGACCCAAGTGCTAGTCTTGAAAAATACAATAAAAATGTGAGAACTTGACAGAAACGACGGAGGTCATTTGTTAGCTGCGATAGATAGCGAGGTTACCAAGACAAACTCGGCACATAAAGAACATTGAAGAGGCAAAAAAAATCATTGATCCAAACAATGCCATGTTCGGCAACACAAGTAAAAGAGCCATTAGCAAGCTTAACACGTCGATCACCTTGATAAGGAAAATAATCACGGAAAAGAGATCGAGCACCAATCATGTGATTAGATGCGTCGGAATCGATAATCCAAGGGTCACCTTTAGGAGGCTGACTGGTCAAGGAAGAAATGGCAGTACTGTGTGACATCAACGATGTTGACGAGCCAGAGAATGGCTTGTTGAGATGATCCAACCGTGCCTACGAGAAAGGAGAAGTCGAGGTAGGTTCGGTAGATGTTTTTGTGACGATGTGAAGATCTTTCCCATCGAGGAGCCACGGTGGCGGGGACCCAGTGTTAGGCTTTCCATGGAAGCTTCCAACGGGTGGCCTTTATGTGAAGTGCCATGAAGCCCCGACGGTGCTCCACGAGCTGGGAATTTCTTTGTTTGTTTCGGCTATTAGATTGTCGGGCAGCTAAGGCTAAAGCTTTCAACAAAGGAGAAAGCGAACCGAGCATGATGTGCTTACGACTCTCTTCACGATAGACTTCAGCAAAGATCTCATCGATTAGAGGTAGTGGTTTCACATTGAGAATATGGTCGCGAATGTCATCGAGGGAGCGATCAAGACCAGCCAGAAAATCATAAGTGTGCTCACAAGTCAAAAAATTCTGATAGATCTCATCGATGAAATTATCCATGGAATTGAGGATCCAGGACATAACCATTGAGTTGTTAATGTCCCACGCAGGGAAGGAAGGATGGGTAGGCTCCGGTTGTGAAATAGATCCATCGAGATATTTGAACTTGCCCTTGCTGCGAATAACAAGTTGAACAAATCGCGACCATGCAAGAAAGTTCCGTCCACTTAATTTGAATAAAGTAATTTGGAGAGAAGAAGAATTATCAGGAGTAGCAGTGGGAACAATTGTGGAGGTTGGTTGTGTAGTGTCCGAAGACACTTCCAAACCATTGCCCCTGCTCATTCCAGTAGTCATAATTCCCTCAACCGAAAAATACTTTTAATCACTCTGATACCATAAAAGTATAAAAAAAAATGAGAAGGAGATGAACGAAACACTGTACTAATTATATTTTTGATAATGATAAAACCAATAATACAAACCTAGGAACTTCTTGAATATATACTGATACAATTAAATGTGTAGAAAAAAACTGCTAGTCTTATAAATAAGGAAACTACCTAGGTTAATAGATAAGACGTATGACTAAGTAAAAACCGACTCAGTAAAATACAACTAAATAATGTATGACTAAGGCCCTGTTTGATAAACTATTGAAAATGTTCAAACCATTGAAAATGAAAATTTTCAATGGTTTTAATTTTTCAATATGTTTGATAACAAAATTTTAGGAAGCTCTTAATTAGAGAATTTTAAATGAAAAGCGGCAGAAATTATAGAAGTAAGAGTAAAGACCTACTTAACATGGAGATATAGAATACGGTCAACAAAAAAATTTTAAATGAAAATAAATTGGACCAAAAACCCTTATAAATAATATAATATTTGCAAATATCTCTTGAATTTAGTTTGAGTAGTTTTAAAAGTTTAGATTCTATTGGTTATTTTTTAAACATATTTATAATATTTTTTTATAATATTATTAGAATAAATATTTTTTTCATATTTTTAAACATGTTATTTATAATAATTAATAATTGTAGTGAAAAATAAAATATTAATAGAAACTCTATTTATTTTGGATAATATATAATTTAATGATAATAAGAGAGTAAATATATAAAAATACATAATTTTCGTATTAAATATTCTGATTATCAAACAATATATTTATCTTGACATTCAATTGACTAGTAACTTATCAAACGATTTTCTGATCTGATTCAATACTTATGAAATTCAGCACCTAATTTTTCAACACTTATTTTTCAGCACTTAATTTTTTCATTTTATCAAACAGGGCCTAAGTAAAAAAAAAAACAAAAAATACACGTCAATAGATACTAATCACACTGATTCCTAAATCTGATAACCTTGAATCAACAAATCATTTTAGACATATTAGCCTATGTAATGTTTGCTATACAATTATAGCTAAAATTTTGGCTAATTGAATGAAACAACTCTTAAATAAAATTATCTCCCCTTTACAAGGGGTGTTTGCTCCAAGCAGACATATCAATGATAATCTCATGTTGGCCCATGAAATTGTACATTGTTTTAAAAAGTAAAAAAGGAAAATGGGATACATGACAATTAAACTCGATATAGAAAAAGCTTATGATAGATTAGAATGGGACTTTATTAGGACAATTCTATCAAAATTAGGCTTCCATTACAAATGGATTGGATGAATGCATTTTCATGGCCTCTTACTCCTTACTAATAAATGGCAATTCAAAAGGAAAAATCGACCATTAAAGGTATTAGGTGAGGATCCTCTGTCTCATATATTTTATTATTTGTGTAGTCGAATTTTTGGTAGCGAATTAGTAAAACAATTAGTGAACCTTAAAAGTCACATAGGAATACAAACTCATCGAAATGATCCTAAAATTCTTTTCCTTATGTTTGCAGTTGATTGTGTAATTTTTGGCAAAACTTCACTAAAGGCTTTCTCTAATATCAATAAAGTTTTACATGACATTTGTGCCATGTCTGGTCAACTTGTGAACTTTCATAAATCTTTAGTTCAAATTTTAAATAATGTCCAAGGGCTATGAAGAGAAGAGTAAGAGAAGCTTTAAATATTCATATTTCTTACGACATTAGTAATTATCTTGGGTGTCCAATTATTCAAGGTAGAGTTAAAAAGAGCACTTTTTCTGAGGTGATCTCAAGTCCCAAAAAATGTTACCATCCTAGAAAGCTCGTTTCCTTTCAAAGATGGCAAAATAACATTAATAAAAGCTAACTTGGCAAGTTCCCATCTTCATGTAATGAATTTCTTCAAACTTATGAAAAAAAATAATGAAGACTTAGATAGAGAATTAATATAAATTTCTTATGGCTACCAAATATAGGGGACAATGGAACCAAAAATTTTCTTTTAGTAGCTTGGGATGATGTTTGTAGACCTAAGTTTGCAGGAGGCCTAAGAATTAGGAAGAATGATGAAGTTAATAAAGCTACTATAACTAAACTAAGGTGGAGAATCTTCACTGATAATGATAGCATTTGGGTGAAGATCATAAGATCATGCAAGATAAATATGTTAAGAACAACTTTTTTAGAATTCCAAAAAGGTCTAGAGATTCTAATGTGTGGAAAGAAATTATTAATCATAGAAAGTATGTTTGGGATAGCCTAAGATGACGCATAGGAGATGGTAGAAAAGTCTGCTTTTGGACAAATAATTGGGCATATATGATGCCTTTAGTTTTTTTTGTGGATGATATTAATTTACAATACATTAATTTGGATGCTAAAGTGAATGACTTTATAAATTATGAAACTAAGGAATGGAATGTTAATTCAGTTTCAACTATCACTCCCTCGAATCTGATAGCAAATATTAAGCGGAGTTCTGTTCACTTATAGTCCTATAGAGAAATAAATTTTATTGGGGTTACTCGCAAGATAGGAAATTTACTCTTAAGTCGGCAACGTGGGCTATGAGAAAGGCTTTAGTGCATCCCAGACATAAAATTCTAAATTGGATCTGGAAATTAAATTGACTACCAAAAATATAGGTTTTCCTTTGGTTAGCTATTAGAGAAGCTTTCCCCACTTGTGAATTTCTAATTATTAGAAGGCTAGAAATTACAAACTCTTGCTATCTTTGTAATTAGGTGGCATGTGACACATCTTTAAATCTTGTCCTTTTATCCAAGGAATTTGAGATTGTATTAAATAGAATTGTCCGACTCCTCTCTTTTATGAAAGTAATTTCATTTCCTGGCTTGAGTTGGTTTATAAAAACTATAAAACCTATTGCAAACTTTTCAAATAACCAATGGAAAAATCGTCACTATCTTTTGGAGTATTTAGACCCATAGGAATCAGGTGGTGTTTAGGAAATTCAAACCCAACCCCTTTCTCAATATTGAGAAAGCTACCGATGTTCAAAATCTTCGTGAGATTGTAATTGACACTTATCTTAGCAACGAAAGCTATATTGTCCCTCGTAAAGTTGAAAAATGGATTCAATGGATTCCTCCAATTAATGAAAGATTCAAATTAAATTTTGATGGTTCAAGAATAAATAATATAAGTTTTTCAGGTTGGGTCATTAGAGACTCTAGTGGAATTATTAAACTAGCAGGAAGTAGACATTTAGGTAATGCTTCGATTATTATTGCGAAGTGTGTAGTTTCGAGAGATAGTGTTCTAGCTGCAATTTACAATGGTTTTACAAACTTGGAGATGAAAGGAGATTCCAAAGTACTTATAGATTGTTGTAATAGAAGAAATAGTTCACTTAGTTCAATTATTCTACTAATGGAGGATATTTTGTGACTTTCTCAAGATCTAAATATTTACAATTGTTGTCATATCTATAGAGAAGCAAATAAAACAACAAATTGTTTAGCTAAGAAATGTATCTTGTAAAACCCGGGTAAAATTGAACTCTTAGATGACGAAATAGACCGCATCGTAGGGTTCGTATCATGAAACCTAGTTGCCTAGGCGAAATTTGTCAAATTTCGAAGATGTGAATTTTTTCGTTTTTTGAGGCAACGGAGATCGTGTGACACATGGCATAATGACACAAGCCATGTGACACATAGCATGGTGAGACTTAGCTGGCATGATAAGGGACATATGGGTGACACATGGCATGATGTGAGCCATGTGTCAAGCCCGCAAAGGAGTCATGGATGACACATGGCATGATGGCCGACCATGTGTCAAGCCTGAAAAGAGAGAGCTAAGAGTAAGTGGGAGGAAATGGGGTGGAGAAAGAGCGAGAGAGAAGAAAGAAAGAAAGAGAAAGGAGAGAGGAAAAGAGAGAGAAAGAAGAAGGAGAAAGGAAGATTAGGTAAGCTTCTTCCTGCGATTTTCGAGGTTCGGCCTCGGAGTTTGTCGGGCCGAGTTAAAGTCATGCCTTGACCCAGGGTTACGCTCCAAGAGGTATGGATTCTTCCCATTTAGGCTTATTTCCACCCTAAGGGCTGTTTGGCTCGATTTTTGTTTGGTGATGAAGCTGCCCAGTTTTGACCCTACACCCTGCCTTTAGCTTGGGACTGGTTTTCAGTTGGGAAACAGAGGGAATTTGGACTAATATTCTTCATAGAAATTGTAGATGCATATATGAACTTGATGTTAGGCTTTTGAATCACCTAAATTGGATCTCTATAGCCCGAGTTATGGTCCCTTTTCCGGAACTGTCACAGCTTAGGCTGTTTAACAGTTTGTGGGACAGAATTATGGCCTGTTTTGTGTTTTTACTTGGGGCTGTTTATGGCCTATGTTGAGACTGCTTGGTGGCTAGTTTGTGGCCTAGGCATGGCTAGTTTTGTGGCCTGACCATGGCCTGGATGTGGACAGTCCTGGGATTGAATCTGGGACTGTTTTATGTCCTGTTTGTGGCATGATTGTGTGGCTTGTCATGGCTTGTTGTGTGGCCTGGTTTCAGTCGATTTATGGCTTGGCTTGAGGCCATGGTGTGGACTGTTTTGTGGGCATCTCTAATGCCAAAACTGGTCTTGAGGATCAAGGTTGTCGTTGCTTGAAATTGAATTTAATGCTTAGGAATAATTGATTGAATGATAATATATGTGTTTGAATATATTGACATTGAGATGATTGTTTGGTTTGGAAATTATATGCTCATAATATAATTGTCCATAATACATGGTGAATTGTATATTTTGAATTGTCCATGTAGCATTCATTATACATGTGGTATGATATAACATACAATGGTGTATTACATTGCATATGCACAAGGACATCGTAATAAATGCGTGTGAGTGCATGATTATGATAAATCACCATATTTGGTGATTGATGGGTGGGCTCGGTACCGTTGGACGATGTTCAACAGAGTCGCACTGTTGCATAACGTGGAAAAAATGTGTGGTGGGCAATAGCAAGAAGGGTTAAATATCTCCTCGGGTGAAAGGCTCGGACTGCTTCATACACTCCAATGATGAAAGTCCAAAAAGTGTAGGAAGGGGTGGGAGTCCTATTGTGAGACCTCGAAAATCTGCTGCTCACGAAACATACGGTTTTGATTATAAGAAGATCATTTGAAATGATGACATCCATAAAGTTTTGGTTTTTAAACAAACGACTTTTATTTCAAAGTGTTCATTGGATGTGTTTCATCAATGACGAGTTTATCACACATTAACATTCGCATTGTGTGGTAGGAGTCGGTGAGGACTCGGGGCATGGTACATGGGGTACATGATTGAAGATCTCGTTTCATTTCGTGAGTCTGACATGTAGTGCGTAGTAGAAATGACGCATGTTTTTGGAATCATGAATGTGAGTTTGTGAAACGCAGTCATTGCATGTGCGCTTAGATGGGAGTAACCTTTGTAGGAAGTTTTTCTCTTTGAGGGTGACTGTGTGGAAACTGTTTGGGTTATGTGGCAGATACAGGTGGACGGCCTTTCATTCGGGAGCCACGAGTGAAGAAAGCGAATTTGTGGCTTTTAGAAATTATTTTATAAAACTTTTAGAGCATACTAGCTTTGACTAGTGCTTTTATGTAAAAGAGTTGTAATCGAACTTCTATAAACTGTTTTCATTATAGTTTTACGTGTTTTATGTAATATATTGGGCTTCGGGGCCCCGAGCTCTTGTCACGTCGTGCGGTCGGGCTGCAGGTAGGGCCCGTGCCAGAAGCGAAGGTTAGAACAAAGAGAGGGGAAATGGAAGACCCTCGGGGCGGGTCTCGGTAGTGTCGCGACATTGGACAGGCGAAGTGCCTGATGTCGCGACATTGAGTAACCAATGTCGCGACATCGTCTCGACACTGGACAGGAAGAGTGCTTCCATTGAGTAGCCAATGTCGTGACATCGCTGCGACATCGTCACGACATCGCACTGTTGTTTCCCGACTATTGTTTTTGTTGGGTTTCTTCACCCCGACGAGCTCCTCTTTTGTCCTAGAGGGGCAGAGTATAGCATCCCAATACCACATAATTTTTATAATAAAATTTATTATATATTAGGGTATAATTGAAGTAGAACAGAGTATTTTACAGGGTGTTAGGCAAGATATTGATTAAATGATTATTAGATAAAATAAACCCAAGTAGAAAAAATATGGAATTGAAAAATAGGGACCTAAAAATTCGATTGTAAATAAGTTTATAATATACAAGTGAAAATGGAGAGCTTGTCCAAAATAATAGAGAAATGGAAGGACCTAAATATAAAAGAAATAAAGAAAAAGAAGAAAAAAATCAAGGAAAGGGCATGCCAAGTATGTGTGTTTTATGCTTTCTCCTTTTTAAAAATAATGATTTAGAGTGATCCATAAGAAAAGGAAAACAAGAGAAAACTGAGTAGCATTTTTAGAGTGAGAAGCTCTACTTCTTCTGTATTTCAACGACGCGCCATAGGGTCCTGTGCGAAGCAAGAGGGAAAGTCCTTCACCGTGACAAGAGCTGTAAGTAGAGACTCAGAACGAGAGTTTCGACAACATCCGTGAGGTAGGTCTTCCTACTTGGCCATTTTCTACCCTATGAATGTCAGGTTATCTTGCTCTTAGGGGAATGTTTGCCGCATTTAAACTACGGAAGTCGCTACATTGTGGTAGTGCGCAATAATTTAACCTAGAGCTGATTGGGTGCGAAGTGAAGGGAATTTGGGTAGTGCGTCTTCTAAAAATGTAGCCACATCAATTAAATTGATGTTAGGCTTGAACTCTCGACCTGACCTCAGAGACTAAGCCATAGTCCTTTACCAAGGTCACCCACGCAACTGGGTCGGGTCATTTCCGCCAATCGGTCAACTAAATTCTACCTTTAGAACGGGTTTTCGGGTCGGAAATAAAGAGAATTTGGTAGTAAGTCCTTCTGCGAAATTGTAGCCAAAGCATCAATGAACTGATGTTAGGCTTTTTGAATTTCTCAATTGACTCGTACTGCTATGTCTTTACTTTGGAACAATTAAACGGGTGCGAGTCGCCCATAGAGGTCAGTCTCAGAGGTCGCCAGTAATCAGAGGTCGCCAGTCCTCAGAGGTCGCCAGTCCCGTAGGGCCGTCGATCATGTAGAGGTCGTCAGTCCTCAAGAGCTCAAATTGGCCAGTGTTGACTACGCATGACCCTCCAACTAAAGGCCATATCTCCTTCTCGTTTGAACTCCGATTGGTGTTCTGCACTCTATGGAAAGCCCATTGAGTCAAGAATCCATCCATATGCCTCGAGGAGACTATTAGATGTCGATCGGCGTTGACTGAGCTCGCCATCGATTCGTGCTAATAGCCAGCTAAAATCAACAAAATTTATATACACCTAAAGCCTCTACTAACGCTGTGAAATAAGCTACCGGCAAGATAAAGGGTCTGTGGTCGAACACGGGGATGGGTTTTCATCCTAAGAATGATACGCATGAGTGTAAAAAGGTAAGGCTTTCTATTCGACTTTTCGATTCAAGCTCAAAAAACAAAGGGAAGTAGGTTGAAAACTGAGAAATTGTAAAACCGAAGTGAAGTGTGTGAAAAAAATTAATTTTGAAGATTTAGGTCACTAACTTGGTAAGTTAGGGCAAACAAGTGTCCCTGTTTTATCCTCGCTATGACAAGCAACCTATACCCCCTAAGATAACCCGATCTATGTTTAACTAAAGAACCTCACCCTAAACAACAACTCCTATATTCGAGTCAACACAGGTACGCAGCCATGACCCTTTTCGCTTGAAAAACCCTAGCATTAAATATCATTTCGCAGGCTCAAAGACCATCTGAATGAACCACAAGGCATCTAGCAATAAGTATGCACCGTATCCTAAAGCATGGAGAGTATCGGCTAAATCAATAACATTCAAAGCCATTCAACCCTAATTTGAGAAGATGAGGACTATAAATATGCATCTGGTGACTCTAAAGATGGTGAGGACAACATGCATATGCCCTCACCCTCACTGCTTAGCTTCCTTCCTCTTCAAAGAAAGGAGGCTTAGGCCAAGCATCTCTTGAGTCATTATCCTCAAGAGGTGTCAAGCAAACTAAGAAAATAAGGGAAAGAGGAGAGAGAAGAGAAAAGCAAAACCCTAACTAAAATACGAGACTTTATTTACAAAAATGAAAAAACTTATAAATTCTTCTCCCCAATTGTCGTTTCTAAAATTCTCTCTATTTATTACAAAAAAGAGAGGGTTTATATGTGCCACCTCAATACATGAAATACCAAAGCCTACAATTCGCTAAGTTAAAGGACAATAGAGTAATACAATCAAATCTCCTGAGTCTGCACATTAAATACAAAAACACGACGAGCAAGTGAATTTCGCTAGAGTGAAGAATTTCGCCAGGCAGCGAAATCACCATGCATAATGGGGGTAATAGAAAATCTCCCGCTAAGGCTCGCACTCGCTTAAGAATAAATTTCGCTTAGCTTAGCGAAATTTTGAGTAGCGGGTCATGAAATTCTCGCTATAGGAACAAAGGCCTAGCTTAAAACCTCTAGTGTCTAGCGAAATCCACAATTTCCGAATCAAGGGAAAATTCGCTTAAACTCACAAATTTTCACATCCCACGAAATTTTCGCAGCTTAGCGAAAATTCATCGGTTTGTCGATTTTCACCGCTTTGCTCTCCGTCAACTCAGATCAATTTTTCTTCACTTTGCCTTCAAGCTATCGATTCTCGTAATTTTGATTAGTCGACACTTGAGTTCAAACTTCATGATTCATCATACATCCCATATCGAACTTCTAAAGTGCTCAAACACCGCAAAATGTACTCCAAAAATACTTAAATGGCATAAGTGCTACTAAGAAGACTCGAACACTTTAATCGAGAGAATGACATGATTAATACGCAAAAAGCACTCCAAACCTATCTAATATAAAGGTTCAAAATTGCACTTTTCGGGGCATTAATCACACCACCCAACCTAAACGCTAAGGCCCTTAGCAATGCAAAAACAAAAAGGAGATGCATGCAAGGATTTTCAAAAAGTTTGCGGGTTTACACATATAAATGCGACTCCAAACTGAAAAAATGGACACCAAGTTTGAAAACCGGCTATGAAAGAGCCAAACCATACAAGAACAATTTTAGTCAATATCGTTCCATGATTCTCAACTTGAATTTCCACCTAAGTCTAATGGTTCTTATATAACCGCAGTAAGCCAATAAATCAAATTGTCCCTCCCCAACCTAGCAATCGACATGACCTTAAGTCATGAACAACCTAGATAAGGATAGTTACGCACTTCTTTTCTTTATTCAACTACACCGTAGGGGATGCAATGCTTAAAAATTCGACTTCACCAAAGTCCGCGGTAACGGGATTCACCTACGACTCCCCAACCAATTAAGGCTTAGGGCATCAAGCCAAAAGGATCAATGACCACTAACTCATTGTGCTTCACCCTGCATCCGCATGACTTCAAAAACAAGCACCTACACCGTTGGGACTTCACCTATCCACCCATGTAACGAATAATAAAATCGATGACTCCCAACCAATTAAGGTTTAGTGGCATCAAGCCAAAGGCTACTTATACACCCTGGACCGTGCCTGCTTCAAGGCAAAAACTTCACGACTTTATTTTTCTTTTCTTATTTCTTTTTCTTTTCTTTTCTTTTGTTTTCTTTTGGAAGACTACATTGGTCTTCAACTACGGGTAACACAAACCTATCCTAGGTTGCCAACATGCTTAAGGCCTAGCTTGCAAAGCTTAAAGGAGAGAACAAATTCACAAACCCTCTATTGAAACAATCAGAGGCGGTGTGAATTAGCATATGGTGAAATTTTCAAGTCGAGTACGCTGTACCGCAACTCGACCAAAAATTAATTCAAGCATGGAATTTGTTCTTAGCATGAGGTGACAAACAAGGATTCAATTTTCCAACAAAGCACCCAATTGTCCATCAGAGTAAAATTCAATTGTTCACTGAAAGAAAAACAAATATACATGAAAAAGGCACAAAACATGATATGTACAAAAAGTCAGATATATAAATCGAATAGTTTTTGATATAGCCAAAATGGTATAGTACATGCACAAAGTTAACACAAAAAATATCACCGCCTACTATGGCTAATACATAAATCCTAATCAAAATCGCAAAGGCTGATAAAGCCGGTAACTATACAAAAAAATGTAAAGAAACTCCAACCACCTCACCGTCGTGGTGGCATGCTGCTGGCCTGGTCACGCACGCAAAACATCCAAAGAGGCAATGGTCAGAGTGGGCCTTCTCCATCGTGTGGACACAGGAAGGCCCAGTAAGGCCATGACTGTCAAGCATAGAGTGACACCGGGCCGCCCGATCCCGGGTCAGCCCGTGTAGATGCTAGTGAGCAAGATGGCATCCATCACACCAGCCTATCTCTGTAGCCGGCATGAATGCAATTCGACGAATGGTGTGTCAATAGGATGGGCCGGAGCATTCGTCGCAGCTCACGATGTAGTCCGGTGGAGGAGGGGATGAAGGTGATATCCGTGGAACCCGACTCCGCTGTATCTCTGGCTCAAAGGTGCATATCATCCGTATGGTGGTCCTCACCCTTCTCGACCTGCACTCCCCGGTCCCGTATCGAAGTGGAAAGATACGGCATAGTCAATACCCGCTTCCACTGTTACGACCAGGGGGCATCGAACCCCCATCCCGATCCCGGGCCCTCCGGGAACCCACATGCCCGAGAACACGGCGCAGGAGTCCCGCATGCAGCGGGAACGTTCGCCGTACCAGTCCTCGACGGACCTTTCTCCTCGAATCCGCAACAGAGGCCATCACCACCGGGAGGGATCGAACCAAAATCCCCCGAGATCCGCAGAAGAGCCTCCAAGATGGCTCCTCCGCCGTACGTAATGCCGCAACAAGCCCCGTCCCGAACGCATGGGTCATAACAAAGATCTCGAGGCGAGTCGCCCTCCTCGTAAAATACCGGTCCAAAGAAGCGTCTCCGGCCGTTGCTCGAACCATCTCGCGATGAGGTGGGTGGGCCCAATCTCCTCAGAATCTCTCAGATTGGTCTACGCAGATACGCAGCCAAGAGCCGCTGAAAGGGTCGCCTCAGTACTCCGCGCGATCATCAATATCGACCAAGCTCACGACTAGCCGATCTCTGCACGCCATCGAAACGTAGAATCATGCACCACTGTGGGGTAGTAATACTACTCGGTCATGAAAGGCAATAGCGACAATCCGATCAATCTCATGGACTCCTGCATCTGTGGATCGCCCCTCAACATGGACGAGTAATACGACCCGACGGAACTGGGCCTACGATGGAGTCGCACATTCCCCGGAATGGGGTTCCCTACAAACAATGGCCTCCGAATCCTCGAGGCAGGCGACAGCTGAGGTGATGAAGTCGCCTCCGCAGCAGATGTGACTGGTGACGGCTGCGGCCGAGAGGATGATGACTCGCCTGGGCCCGATGTGCGGGCCCGCTTGGAGGGCCGGGCCCTCCGAACTCTCCTCCGAGGTACCGTGACGGGCACGGTCCCATCCGCGGTCCGATAGCGCCGAATCCCCGAGGTTCTCGTACCTACGGACCTGATGGCATTGAGTCGGATCGAGCCGGGCCTCTCTCGTGTGTGTATTCAAACCTAACTCAAGGCCGAACGCGGACCCACCAGTACGAACTATATCCAAATCAAATAAAACACCGGCAAAAAGGGCTCGACGATCAAATGCAGCCGGTGGCTCTCAGATCTCCGACTGAGGCCCCCGAAGACGACCGAATCACTCAATCAAGCCGATGAATCAGGCTCACTGGCCGCAACCGAAAACAAATTGACTAGCTAACAAGGCCCGATAACCGATCAAATGTCGACAGGTGGCACCGTGCTTCAACCAAAGGCACCTGAGACTCCGAATCGGGCAAATGGAGGCTCACCGAAGGCTCCTGGCAGCACGGCCAAGTCCGGGCCGTTGACCTGGCCGTGAGGGCGCGCCGCGTGGTGGATGCTCGGGCCAGTGGCCTACCACCGGCCGCATGCAGGTGTAGGTAAGGGCAAGGATGCACAGGCGAGGCATCAAGCGCCGGGCCGTGTGGCGCAACCGGCAGCTGGCAGAGGCAAAGGGACCACTACGGCGGCAGCGACCGGAAGCTCGGGAAACTACGGCCGCTACAAAGGGTTGGGACTGTGGCTACCGGGACTAAGAGAGGCAGGGAGAGGGAATGAAAAGTGTGAATGTTAAGCACCCCTTTCCCTCCTCTTATAGAACTTCCAGGGGTGGTAGCCGAAGAGTCCACCTGCTTGCCTTTTCGCTATTTTAGCGAATTTGGCCCTGCTGGCCTTTCTGAATTTCAAAAATTTTAAATTAATTAATAGTACTATACGAAATAATAATCATTATAAATAATTTACTAGATGAAACTATAATTAAAATTTAATACTCGGTACTATAATATATAAACTAAATTACCAGAAAGTGAAAATTGCTAAGTTAAAAATTTTCTAAAAATAACTGAAATTAACTAAATTAACTAAATTAAGACAGAAAGTAAAAATTGTGGAACCTAATTCGGCTTCAAAACACCAACCGCCTAATCCCAAATTACTTCAAGGGGGTCAAGGAGAATGATCTCTCAACCTACGCAAACATTCGGCCGATTCCATTGTGTCGGGTGCCCAATTGTCACCCGTCCTTGTCAGATGGCTTTTGAATTGAGCAATTGGTCGTTTTCGGTGCTGATGGCAAGACTAAACCTTCTTCATCTTGTCGGGATCGATCTCTCCTCGCACTCCTCGACATTTTGCTTTCCCGCACAATCGACCAATTGAAACAACTTCACCAGCTTATGATTTCTCATTTTCTAAAGAACTCATGTTTGTTGTCTGTGAAAGATGTTCAACTCCAAGGTCATGTTACCAAAGGTAAGTTGTATGACTCCATTCCCAAGAATTTATTATTGCATTGGTCGGGCTAAATGGTCTTCTAAGATGATCGTACATGATCGGGTTCATTTGTAATCTACGTTGTCAAGCAATTACAAAATCTACCGTAGTAGAATTTGGCTATTTTCACTAAGACATCCTCAACTATTCCCTTAGGAATTTTCACCGATCGATCGGCCAATGAAAGAGTGATGTTGGTAGGCGGTTCACCTAAACTCCAATCACAGATACCGAATACGCATTAGATTCACACTGCCTAAATCAAGCAATGATTTGTCTATGCACTTCCCACCAATATTGACCTAAAATTGTGGGAGATCCTCGGATCTCGGTATTTGACAGTATTTGCTTGGATTATGGCAATGACTTGTTCAAGGAGAAATGCTTTCTTCTCAATGCCTAATCCTCTAATCGCAAAGATCTTCAAAATTTTGCATAAGCAGCACTTGTTTGATTATGTCCAATAAAGGTATGTTAACCTTCACTCGCCTTAAGACTCCCTCTTAAGATGCCCGCTTGTCGAGATGTCTTCTTCCTTACCTCTAAGTGCTCGTGGAAACGGAGGTATGCAGATTTCATTGAATCCTCCTTTGTGATAAGAATATGCCTGTAATCGCAATTCTTCTCCCCTTGATCGATTCTTCAACAAGGCCTTAGCATGGGTTGATCAACCTCTTTCCACTTCGCAATTATACTTTAACTTATCCATTCCCGAATTGTCGGATGACCCCACCTCATGAATTCCTCGATTTGAAGTGTTTGTGATGGAAACTTCCCTTCTTCTCAGACCCCAAAGAACTCGTTGATCTCTGCACTGAATAATCGTAGGTTGTCAATTTTCTCGTTGAGATCGCTTCTCAAGCCCACTTATTCTTTATTCACAGACTTTCTACAAGATCAATCCTTCTTGCGCGCTGTACATTGATTCCTTTTGTTCCTCAACAAAGTCGTCACCACCTTACTCAAATTCACACGGGCTTGTTCCACTCGAGAAGAGGATGGTGGCTGCTGCGATTCAGTGAGGGGGGTACTAAACTCGAGGTTTGCACTCCGGGGTACATGTGGGGTTGGGTCTCCATGCAAGGCTGCAAGGATTCCTCCCACTAAATTGTAAGTATTGCCATATGAGCATTGATTGTTGGTTTGAATTTGCCCACAAAGGTTTGCACATTCGACATCAACTTTCACTCAAGTAGGGCCATAGGACATGGTTCTACTGGGTGTACTGTGGGATTGAAATTGCGCAAGGATTGACTGTGTAGGATTTTCGCCACGCATGCACCTCTTGGAGCCTGCTGCCTTCAAGCTCCTCTACCTTCCTAGCTAGGGTCAAATCCTAGCTCTCATTTATATTTCCTCCGGGCAGCGTACATCCCACCCCTCGTTAACTCGTGGGTCTCATCCTTCCATTTCCTCTAGTGGCCAGCTCATCCCAACCTCAGTTTCAACCACGTAATTTAAAAAATCCATGGCTTCGTCCGATGTTTACCTCGTAAAGTCTCCCACACATGGTCAGCCGCCATGGCAGGAGACAGCCACCATAGAAGTGGTTCAATAACATCCAAGTGTCAAAACCCATGATGTGGATGCACTGATGGTTTCCATAAATCTTCCCAACACTCCAGAAAATCTCACCATCATGAAACAAGAGCGATAAATTTGTCTTTTCAAATTATTAGTCTTATGAGCACTCAAGAATTTCTTCAAGCACTTGTTCGCAGCTCACCCCAATTTCTAATGGTTCTAGTCTCAAGAGTTTAGCCATATCTTGCCTTGTCCTTGTAGTCAATGGAAATGCTTTTAGCTTCGCAATCCATGCCCATCATACCTTCCCTGGCGTAGGGTGCAAACCTCTCAAAATCCCTAATATGAGTGTATGGATTTTCATTTTCCATACCATGATATGTGGGAGTAGGGTACTAAATATGCCTCACCGCATCTTCATAGGAGGAATGATACAAGATAGTGGCACTAACTCTGTGGAGGGTGGATGATCCTCATGGTTCTATAAGCATCTGGATTCATGGGGGTTCCTGCTGACTCATTGCCCATGGGATCTATGGTATCAGTGATGTACACTAACTCTCACTAGCTAGGTCAAGTCAGGCACTATCCCAGTAATCTACCCGATGTGTCTCTATCCCATCGCGCATAAACACCGTTACAAAATTTAGAGAGCCAATGAAGAGCAAATCTGGGCAGAGCTTGCAAAGATTAAAGTTAAATAACAAAAAATTAAACCGACTAAAATGCAGTAAACAATGCAACAACGCAGTAATTAAACCGCGCTCCCGCAACTGAGTGACAAAAGAGGTAAAAGGTTACCTTCACTCTGTGATGTTGATCAGCAAGTACACTTCCAACTTACCATTAGTAGTTTACACCATCCCTAACGGCGCCCATTTGATTCGTACATGAGGGTCGAGCTAAAATCAACAAAATTTATATACACCTGTTTCCTACTACCGCCGTAGTCCTTACTAACGCCGTAGTCACACGCAGTATACGGTCTAGGCCGAACACGGATGTAGTTTTCATCCTGGTTATAATGATACGCATGAGCAAAAGGTAAGGCGGCTTTCGTATTCGACTTTTCGGGATTTGCTCAAAAAATAAAGGGAAGTAGGTTGAAAACCGAGAAATTGTAAAACTCGAAAGCGGCGTGAAAAAATTAACTTTGAAGATTTAGGTCACTAACTGCAAGTTGGCAAAACAAGTGTCCCTGTTTTATCCTCGCGCATGACAAGAACCTATAGCCGTTCTTCCCCGGCATAACCGGGATTCATGTTTAACTACAAACCTCAATTTAACAAATAACAACTCCTATTCGAGTCAGCCACGGTAAGATGCGCCACACTTCTTTTTCATGAAACCCTAGCATTAAATATCACGAGGCTCAGAAAGACCATCTAATGAACCATAGTGCATCTAGCAATAAGTATGAATCGTATCCTAAAGCATGGAGAGTATCGCCAACCAATAACATTCAAAGTTTATTCAACCCTAATTTGAGAAGATGAGACCATAAATACAAGACTACGACTTTCAAGACAAGAGTGACAACATGCATATGCTCCCACCACTGCTTTAGCTTCCTTCCTCTTCAAAGAAAGGAGGCTTAGCCAAGCATCTCTTGAGTTGTCATCCTCAAGAGGGGTGTTTGGCAACCAAGAAAATAAGGGAAAGAGGAGAGAGAAGAGAGAAAAGCAAAACCCTAACTAAAATACCAGACTTTATTTACAAAAATGAAAACTTACAAATTCTTCTCTCCCCCAAATTGTTGCTTCCTCAAAATTTCTATTTATTATAAAAAGAGAGGGGTTTATATAGGCCACCTCAATACATGAAAATACTAAAGCTCACAAATTTGGCTATTAAAGGACAATAGAGTAATACACCAAATTTGAGTCTAAGAGCATTAAATTACAAAAACATGACGAGCAAAGAATTTCGCTAGGAGTGAAGTAGCTCGCGAGGTAGCGAATCACCTATGCATAATCTTAAAATAGAAAATTCTCGCTAAGTGTCGCACCTTAGTTGAATAAATTTCTTCGCAAATTTCTTACAAATTTTCGTGAGTAGCTTAAATCGATGAAATTTCGCTAGAAGCTGTTGCCTAGCTTAAAACCCCTGTTCAGCTTCTAAACCACACTCACAATCCTTGCAAAATTCTCATTAACTCCGCGAAATTTCGCAATCCCAAATAAATTTTCGCAGCTTAGCGAAAATTGCCGGGTTTGTCGATTTTCAATCGCTTTGCCTCCCGTCTTTCTATCGCATCAATTTTTCTTCACTTTGCCTTCGCTTTTCTTTATTGATTCAATACATGGTCAACACTTGAGTTCAAACTTCATGATTCATCATACATCCCGATATTGAACTTCTCTAAAGTGCCTAAACACCTTAAAATGTACCAAAAATACTTAAATGGTACAAAGAATAAGAAGACTGAACACTTCACTGGTATAATGACATGATTAATGCTCAAAAGCACTCAAACCTATCTAATATAGGGTTCAAAATTGCACTGGGCATCAATCAGCTCACTCGCAGTGTACCGTCACCAGTCACCGTCGTGGTTGACTCACGCATGACCTCCAACTCTCGAAGGTCATATCTTCTCTCGCTTGAACTCCGATTAGTGTTCCCTTGACTCTATGTGTGGAGCCCATGGAGTCGGCAATACATTGATATGCCCGAGAGGATGTTAGATCGACTAAGGTATTTGACATCGATTTCACACTTCCAGTGCAAATTATTACCCAGTCACCAAAGTTGACTACGCATGACCTCCAACTCTATGTCATATCTCCTTCGCTTGAACTCCGACGGTGTTCTTGACTCTATGTAAAGCCCATTGAGTCAAGAATAAGCATTAATATGATTGAGGAGGATAGAAGACGCTTAACCGAGGTGATAGACGAACTAGTCCAGCTCCGCCGCCACACCAGATTTGACTATGTATGACCTCCAACTCTAAGGTCATAACCCCTTCGTCCGAACTCGATTGGTGATCTTTGACTCCTATGGAGTTTCCATTGAGTCAAGAATCCATCTATATATAGCTTGTTTAAATTGGAACCTATACTAACTCTCCGTAATCAATCCTAACCAAACTACTAGTAAGCACACAATATTATTCTTTAAATGGTTTTGGAATAGGATCGACGAGGAGGAAAAGCCAAATCGTGATTGAGATTCCAAGGATTGGAATCAAAGTGCAAAGATTTTGGGTTTGTTCTACCTTTTCATTCCTCGCTTCAAGTTTTCTTCGCATGTTTGTTCTAAATCCTATTCTCATTTCAAGTTTGAAATGTTCGCTCTACCAACTCCTAACTTTAAGCTCAAGTTTTTGCATGTTTGTTCTAAGCATATTGAATTGATTTAATTTGATTTTGAGAAAAGTGATTATGAAATGTTTGCATATAAAATTGCATGATTATTGAAAATAAACCGTTTATACAAGCATACATATTGCACTATTATATTTTGCTATAAAGGATTCGAACGCCCACAGAATGCCAACTGCTTATTTCAGATTAAGGATAGATCGTATACCAATAGGGTCAATTCAGCGCGATCGCGAACTATTGATGTCACCCCACCGCAGCCTACGGACTGTGATTTCCAGAGTTGTTCACTATTTGATTGTTTATAACCACGCCAGCCCCCAATGACCGTGACGCGTTATAAAAATCCATGTGATACCACCGCAACGCCAGATCGTTTGGTGACTCGATATCCTATATCTAAGATATAGTTAAATTGCTAAGGGCATAACCGAATCTCGATTGCATAACTGACGCCGATCATAATCGAATTGATTTTCGAATCAATCGAACGCCGAACCTAATGAATTTGTGAGACATTTTGAAATCTGATTTGAGATTGTGAAATATTGATTATGAAATGTATTTATGGGATGATCAATGAGTCCAATTATTGTAAGAGATATAACAAAGTATATGTGTATTGTATTTATATTGATCAGTTCAAATGATTGAAAGTTCTAAATTTATTAAATTCCAGATGAATTGATTTAAGCCGAACTCCAGAATGAATTTATAGAACCAATTAAGCATGAAAATGTTTAGCGTATTGTTTTACCAATGCAGAAAACGGTAGATAGATAGTGATCGATAGCGACTCCAAGATCGAGGAGCGTCGAGTCATAAAGAAGGAAATTCCCTGAGTATGTTCACATGTGCACTCATTTCTTACGCTGCTCTTTTTTGATATTGGAGCATTTTGTATGTAAAAACAATTTGAATACCTGACATCTATTTTTGTAAATCATTTAAAAGGCTTGATGCCTACATTGTAAAATGGATTCTATAAATGAATGTTTAGCGTGGTCGTCTAATTTCAAATCGCTCCGCAAAGATATGATTTTATGGATTTTATGATTCAGGTGGCATCCCGTACTTGTCAGACCGCTGCCGGCCTGCCTGCCCGCATGGGGCTACAACATTTATTTGCACAAGAGCTCTGTGTTTAGAAAGCTGTCTACAAAATGATTTTGAAATTTTTGCAAATGATTTGAAATTGCTCAGAATGATTTTGAAATTGTGTATAATACATTTCATTTGCATATTAAGGATGACATGACTCGACGCGATTCATTGCCCAGTTAGGATAAGATGACGCCTCCGCTCTCAGGTCGAGGGACGCACTTCAGCGGACTCGCCCAAAACACCTCTGCTGAGTGGAAAAGTAAGCATCCCATGCCCTAATTAATGAATGAACCTGTAACACATGGCAAAGAGGTACTACGGGTATCCTCCAAAGAAATTAGTTCAGCATTGCAAAGAGCCGGGGCAACCAAATGTAATTGCTCCAGTTGATCACCTATCGAGAGAATGGCAAGGTAATCAATTGTGATTTTTATGGGAAGAAAGAGGATGAGCCTTCTATGGCGGTAAAAATTGGCTCGAGAACCGAGCGAATGTTTGCAAACAATGGTGACAAATCGAAGAGGAAGCTGAAATGTGCGACTCACATTTCAGATGAGCTTTACTGGTGGGCTTCCGTGACTGCATCCACCATCGTGAGAGTTACATGGAGCTCTTCTCACGAGTTCAAGAAGCACCTATGTGGTCCTGTTTATCCGAACAACATATACTGGAAAGCTCATAATCAAGCAAAGACATGAGTGTGACCCTAATATCAAAGAGAATTCACATCACTGGCAAGTATGCCCTAGATACTCTGTGGAGTGGGGAAGAAAAGTGCCAGAGGGCTCAAGATACTCTTAATGACCATATCTCGAGCCCATGTCACAAAGATTTTGCCATGGCGATTTCCAAAATTTTGACATGTGTGTCAATGTGGAAAGAGGTAAAGAAAGAGGAAAAGAGAGAAAAGATAAAAGACAAGGAAAGAAAATCCTTGGCCGCACCCCAAATTTCACAACAATAACAAAGGAAGAAATTCACCCATTTTTCTGATTGATTTTTATATAAAAAGACCGATTTATGTTTTTAGAAATATGGAATAATTCAAACTAAACTAAGTATGCAGTTAGGAATTCAAGAGAAAGAGGAATTTTGGCAAGAAAAGGAGCAAAAGTGTGGATGAGTATTAATGATATAACTGGCTAAAGAAGTTTGCAGCAGGAAGCACAAGGATCAAAGAATCTGATGTCACGGTTCGATAGCAATGAAAATTCATATCAAGGTCACCATAAAACCCCACGCAACAAAAGAGTGAATGGAAGGCAAAAAGAGCTAGCGCGTATTTAAACTCCAAGTCGCAACAATGAATTTGATGAAGAAGAAGAATCGGGTAGCCACATATCCCTTTGAGGTCAGCGCGGGCTTATCAAACCTAGCGATAAAGGACGCGAGGTCGCGGACATCACCGGCGTCGCAAGCATAAGATAAACACCGACAACATTTATGTCGCGCGAAGACCGGAAGGAGGTCGACATCAAATACGTAATCAAGCAAATGCGTACATCGCCTTGCAAAGAAAAGAAGGTCGCGACATCATTCAATGGTCGCGACGTTAGTTGCACTGAAAAGAAGGTCGCGATAACTCCTACCGCCATGGCATCAATCAAAGACTTGAGGTCGCGAAGCATCATTAAATACGCTGGCGCAATGTATAAGGAGAACGAGGTCGGCTAAATATCTGGAGGTCGCGAGACATACAGTTTTGCCATCAAATACAAAGAGTTAAGGTCGCTGGCTAAACAAGAAGCTTATCGCGACACCTAAGCTAGGAAAAGCGTGTCGCTACATCATTAAGTGGTCGCGATATCAATTGTGAAGCAACTAAGGTCGCTGACGTCATTCAGCCGCCGCGACATCGCAAACTAAGGTCGCTGACAAAGATTTAAATACGCGTGATACAACTCCAAGAGATAATGACGATAAGTCACGATCAAACAGTTTCTACGTATATAACTGAGACAACGGCTGTCGCGACAAAGAATCGGCGTCGCGACATCAACAACCCACCGCCGCGAATCAAGTCCAAAAGAGGTGCATCAAATTAGGGCCCAACTTCGTGAACCCTATAAATAATGGCCGCCATCAAGGAACGCAGCCTTTTCGCGACTCAAAGAGATCCGGGGTTTCAAGGCCCTCGTATTTTAATTTTCTTTTGTTTTGTTTTTATTTTTAGATTAGTTTGTTCTTTATTTCAAATTGATCTCAATGTTAATGTTAAAATTCTTAATAATGCGTAATCTCTATTTTCCTTCAAATTACTCATCAAGTTGTTTGAATTTCAGATAAATTTTGGAATTCAACTACCAAATAGCTATTTACGCTTGCTTTCTTGATCGTTAGTTATCAGATGGTGTAATCCAGTTGATTTAGAAACCCACCCTTCCATTGATTCGAATGCTATTGTCATAAATTATCTTTCCCGCATAATTTTATTTATTAATGCCGGTTCCCGCTTTGTAAATCTACTTGTCGGTCTTGTGTATTTCTTCAAGTATCGATCCCTAATATCGCTTGTCTCACACCCATTAACCGGATTGTCTCAAGCTTCTCGATTTCCGTGGAGGCCCTCCGAAAGTGATACGTAGAAGGCATTCTGAGAGTGACGAAATAATTTCAAGGTGTTAACCGATATTGTTGGATCTAGTGCCTGTGAAATTAAATCGATAAACTCTTCCTCACTTGGAGACGGTGAAACGGTCAGCTTTTATCAATTTAAGCTCATAGAGAGTTCGCTTCGATTCAATAGCGGAATTCAACCCGCATTAGCAAAGATCTAATCTATGAGAATGAGTCATTCTAATTTTGAGGAAGAGAAACCGTATAGTGTAAACCCATGCAATGACTTAATCTTAGGAGCTAAGGTTTTAGGGTCCATGTTGTGGGTATGAAGTATCGAGAAAGAAAAATACCAACAAAGGCAAACTGATAAAAAGTAGTTATCTAACACCTCGTCTTCGAGAGAAACAAAGGAAGATTAGATAATGAACTAAGGGGGTTTGGAGAGATCCAACTCGCACTATCATATTCCTCGACTAGTTTTTTAATCAGGGTTCATTACAACGTACAAGCAGTAATCTCGCAGAATCATGTTTCACAATAGCCGCATTTTCAATGCTCCCTTTAAAGATAACCGTTCAATCTAAATTGTGAATTTGATTATTTCAAGATTCAATTCATTTGTTATTAATTCAATTCTTTTTAGTTTTCTAATATTTTAAGGCTTTCAAAACTCGATTCCAATTCGTTCATCGAGTCCAAATAAGATGTGTAGATCGAGTAGTCAGGTAGTTGGTTTGGAATTCTCGAGGATCCTCTCGCGGGATCGATATCCGACTTAACCAATTTACTACTTGTTCGACCGCGCACTCGCAAAGATAAATTCGATCAAAACCAGCTCAAAAAAAAATGAGTTACTCCTTAATGAAAATGCTCTTAAATGAATACAATAGCCATGAACACAATGTATGTTGTTGCAAATCACGATTAGATAATAACTCTTGGTGATAACGCTATAAATTTGCGTATGTTTTGATCCATGTCACCAAGAAAGGCAACAAGTTTTTGCCATTGTCGGAATAGACAATAGTCCTTTGGTATTAGTGTCATAATTTGTATATGTCTTTTGTTCACCAAATGGTTTTTTGCGCCACATGGATCGAAAGAATTTAGTAGATCAATGGTCTGCATGAAAGAAGGAAATACTAATTCGGGACATTTAAAAGAAAAGAACAAAAATAGTTTTTCAAGCAAAGGGTTATTTTTAATACTAACCCTTAACAAACTATATTGAAAAATATTTGTCAGCTCGACTAATCCTAAGGCTTGGTCAGTAATGCTTTGATTTCGTGAAAAACTTTAACGCATATAAATGTAACACTTATCCGATTCCAAAGAGATACCGAATTGCAGAGAACACCTGCTTGAGAAAACGAAAGGGGCGTAAAACCCGGCCGGTGCGTATGAAAGGCAAGACCGCATCAAGGACAAAGAACAAAGAAACAAAGGCCTCCCAATCATCGATACAATGGAGGACTTTGGAGACCTATTATTCAGATGAATACTCGTAATCGCATGTACTTGCGCTTGATGCAAAATAACTTTGAACCGCCAAAGATCGACATAATGGTTCAACAACAATAGCGCACTCGGTCATCCTATTAAGACCCAAATGAGCACCGGGAAGGTTTCTAGGATGGCAAACACAAAGGAAGCTGGAACGGGCGACCAGAGGCACTGCAAACCAGTACTATTCCCATTTTCTCTAAGAGATAATGTGCCAGCCTGGCCACATGGTACACCCCACCATATGGTTCCCTGATACTGGGAGGAGCTTGTAGTCACTTGTAGATTCTTCCCCCCATCACTCACCCTGAGAAGGAGGGAGATAATTGTGTTCCAGTTAGGGAAGATGAGAGTTCTTTAGCGTAGTACGGAGAGATTCAAAGGTTGTCAAAGATGCCCATGGCCGGAATGTAATTAAGACCTAGATGGACATAGTGTATCATGCCTTGAATGATACATCTAAGGGCATTATTGATGCTTCTCTAAGTGTCAGGAGCATTCAGTTTGAAGAGTGCCAAGAGGCAAGAGATCCTGACGAGGATCATGAATGCAATATGAAAGCCCATCAGAGTTTTCAAGAGTAATCGCGTGAGGAAGATGAAGCGTCATGGAGTCGAAGACGACAAATGGCAGGCAAAGTTAGATGCCATCATGCAGGAATGGACAAGCAAGAGAGGAGAAGATGCACACCGTCATGAAATAGAGCAATGAGAGGGAACTATCGAGAGGAAGTGCCATGTACCCACGAAGAACTGCGTTTTTACGGGTGTCGAGGAGGTTAAGTACTTGGGGGGGAGCCAAGAAGTTATCACTTCAAAAACCAAATCCTAACTCCGTCAAAGACACTAATATCCAAAGACTGAGGAACCATGAAAATTTTTCTTATATGTACCGAGGGGCCTCACAAGGCCCAAGGCATGGATGTGAATCCCAATAGTGGATATCAAGAACCAATTAAGGTTCCTGCAGTTGTTGAAGAAGGAGGTGAAAATAAACGAAAGTACCGCAGTCGAGGAGGGCTCAACCATTCAAGATCTAAATGTCGCAATCTACGGGGGACAACAAGAAGTCGTTAAACCTCCATGAACAGCTCGCAATCGAAGCCTCAAATACCACCTCAAAATTTTCAAGACCACACGCCCCTCAAGAACCCGAGACACAAATAGGGCAACCGGGCCCTAAACCCGCAAAACCGATGAGCATGCCTTCCAGCTGATACTAAGAAGAATCCGAAAGACTCGCATGGCGTGGCAAACAAGGGAAAGACTTGAGGAAAAGACAGAAAAAGATGAAAGCAACAAGGGAGAGGAAGGCCCAGACAATGCTGAAACACTGGAGAAGGAAAGAAAGAAGGAACAGCCGAGAAGAAGGAAGCAAGAAGAAAACCTGTGAACAACTGATCGCAACCCCATTTCCATGTAGAGGTCGTTAAAATCAAAGATAGAGGAACAAATTAAGGTTTTAAATTTTCAAGGTCGAGATCAAAGATGCCTTTCACATAAGTGGTGACTCAGATGCCACTTTATGCAAAATTTTTGAAAGACATACTGAGCAAAAAGAGGAAGATTGCTGAAGAAGGAATTGTGAACTTGACTGCAACTTGCGCGTCGTGATCAAGAGAGACTCTACCGTAAAAGACGTATGATCCAGTGGAGCTTCACCATTCCCGCACTATCGAGAGTCTAGCTCTCGTAAAGCCCTCCGTGACTCGTGCCGATCACCTTTAATGCCCTATTCTCGCTGCTGTTAGTTAAGTCTGGGGGAGCTTACTCCCACTAACAAGTATCCCTCCAAATGGCGTATAGAACTCCGGCAAAACCCGAAAGAATCATAGAAGATGTGGGCCGTAAAGGTGGGAAAATGTATTTTTCCCCGTTGACTTCATCATACCTGGATATGGAGGAAGATTCACATGTCCTCGGAAGGCCATTCCCTTGCAACCTGAGCAGCTCTAATCAATATGCGTAAGGGAATTTCACTCGGAGTTGAGAAGAGGCACCGATTTCAATTTAATCAAGTTTGAGGAATTTAGACATGTGAAAAGCGGGAAGATATCAAGTCAATACATGTATATGTCAACAACCTCGATTTTTACTATGATTGTAATGCCCAACTTTCAATCAATGAAAAGAGATGAATTTCCAAAGATCTAAAGGTTTGATTCAGATTGCACATCACTTACATTCTACTGGAAAAGCAGGATGAGTCTAAATAAAATGGGTTAAAAAGGAGACAAAATGAAGAAAGTTTAGAATTTCATCAAGAAACCAAAGGAAGAAGGGCTAGTTTTAAAGGAGCTGCCAAGTCACGGAAGTATGCTTACCGAGCCGCTAAAGAGTAAACCAAAGAATAATTTCTCGCAGACTCGTTGATGTCGAGGAATACGGCTGTCGGAAATTTTAAGGAATCATAAGGAGTCTATAGCCTGGGTCTATCAAGAGTTAAAAGGTATCACCCATCAATATGCATGCACAAAATATCATAGAAAGAAAATGCAAGCCAACTGGCTGAACATCAAAGGAGGATCGAATCCGTGAATGAAAGAAGTAAATGTGGAAGCGAGGTGCTCAAAATGGTTGGGAATGTCGGTTTTATCTATGCAATTTCGCATACCGGGTTAGCCTAATCCGTGTGGTTCCAAAGAAGGGTGGATTTACCGTGATCCGCAATGAAAGAAATGAATTAATTCCAACAAGAACAAAGGACAGGACGGAGTATGCATCGATTACGTGAAATAATCACAAGAACCAGAAAGATCATTTCCCTTGCCCTCTACTGACCATGTTAGATATATTGGCAAAGATAAACCCTCATTTTTGTTTCGATCTGCATTCAGCTACAATCCGTATTGCAATTGCACTGAGGACTAAGAAAGACCACATTCACATGCCCCTATGGTACCTTGCCTTCGTAAGGATGCCATTCACTGCGGTAATGCTCCCGCTTACTTTCCAACATGTACGACAAATGTTTCCTCGGGACGATCGAGGAAGTCATGGAAATTTTTATGGATGACTTCACAGTGTATGGGTCCAGTTTCGAACAATGTCTGAACAACCTGGAAACAATACTTCAAAGATGCAAGGACAAATACTAGCGACTAAATTGGGAAAAATGCCATTCATGGTAAATAAGGTATTGTTCTTGGGTCATAAATTTCAAGTACAGGCTGTAAGGACCAACTAAGATTTCCATTATCAAAACCTCGCACCTCCTACAATGCAAAGGGGATAAGGAGTTTCTTGGGGTATGATTTTATAGAGATTCATCAAAGACTTCTCAAAATAACCACTACTATGCAAGACATCGGAGAAGGATAATAAAGCCTAATTTTGATGACTCGCAAGGTCAGCCAATGAAATCAAGATCGATTGGTCTGGGCACCTATCATGGCCGTAGCCCGCATCGGGATCAGGATTCGAAATAATGTGTGATGCCGTGATTTCGCAATGGGGGTCAGACAAGCAAAGAAAAGAGAAAATATTCGTGAGCCATACTATGCTACAAAATCCTTTCAACGAGGCACAAGGTAAATCATATTCACAAATCGAAGGAGATAAGTAGCCATAGTGTTTGCTTCAGCGGGAGAAATTCAGCCATAAAGCATTTTGGGATCCCATGTTATAGTCATTACTAGATCATGCCCATCAAATATCCTGGCGTCAAAAAAAGGAAGCTAAGCCAAGACTGATAAGGTGGGTGCTGCTACTGCAAGAGTTTGATCTGAAATTAAAGATAAATAGGGGTGTGACAATGTGATAACTCGATCACGTCCGTAGTAGAAAGGAATGAAACAAAAGGAGGAGGCGTAATTAATGAGAACTTCCTGTGATGAATACCGCGGCAAAGTCATTCTAACTTCCACGGTGGCGCGTCGATATTGTGAATTAATGAAGCCAGGAGTAGCTCGTGGAATTCGCCACTAAATAAAAGAAAGTTCAGGATCGATACAGGTACTACATCCGATGACCATCGTTATTTAAAAAGAGTGGCCGGCGTACGATTATCAAGACGCGGTGTCGAGAGTGAACAATGTAAAATCTTTGAATGAATGCCATGCATCACCATATGGGGCATTTTTCCGAGAAAGAATACCACAAGATACTCCAACTGGATTTTATCGCCCACTATCTTCGTGAGATTGTAAATAATGGGTCAAATTGTGTGATAGGATGCCAAAAGATCGGAAATATCAAGAAAGAGAATGGAAATGCCCCTAAAAGGCATAATGGTGGTGCAATTTTTGGCGTTCAAATAGATTTTAAGGACCATTCCCACCATCATTCGGAAACTTTGTATATACTGGCGCGGTGGATTATGTTTCAAATGGGTGGAAAGCGTGCTTGTCAAGGAATGATCTTATCTGAGGTTGTGAGTTTTCTTCTGAAAAGAATATTTTGAAGCGGTTGGAACACCGGAACTATCATTAGTGATGGGGAAGCCACATTTATGACAAAATATTTACCAAAACTCATGAAGCGGTATGGGATGAAGCATATAAGATACAGCTTATCATCCCGGACGATGGGCGGGCGGAGATTTCAACGGGGAATTAAGAATCTGGAAAAGGCGCCAAGTTGGCCGGGAAAGTTGGTCTTCAGGCATTGATGCACTTTGGGCCTACGGGTGCATTCAAACTCCCATTGGAATGTCCCACATCTGAGAGTTGTCTTTGAACCATGTCATCTACCTCTTGAAGCCCCGGAATGCAAAGCTATGTGGGCCGTGAGAAGCAATTTCGACTTTAAAGGCTCTTGGGAAGACCCAGGCTACTCGACTAAATGGTGGAAGAATTGAGGGAATGAAGCCTATGATAATGCCAGAATCTCTGAGGATAAAACAAAAAATGGCATGATCGATGAATTTTGAGGAAGGAATTGAGGCGAGGAGATCGGGTTTGTTATTGACTCAGTTAAGGCTCTTTCCGGAAGGTGAAGTCGAATGGAGTGGACCATTTACATGGTATCAAGCACACAGTTTAGGGCAGTGACACTTAGAAACAACAAGCAAGAGGAGTTCGAAGTTAATGATTGAATTAAAAGCATTACCTTGAGGAAGCGGTGGAAGATAAACCCTTGGTTACGAATGGAGAAAATTGAAGAAATAGAACAATGGCGGCCATAAAGTCAGTACAGAGACTAAAAATGGAGCGGCTTTGTGGAAGACGGAAAATCCCACATCGGTTTGATTTTAATCATTTTTTTTTTTTTTTTAGTTTGTTATAATTTACAATTTGTGTGTTTAAATTTCTAATAGCTCATTGTGATTTTACTAATTTTTATTTAAAGATTAGGTAAAAGTTTCTTGAGGATAATGAAGATTGAGCAAAGATGTAGAATCAAGGGCTGGGCGAGTAACCTTCGGGACAGCTCAGATTCACGGGGAAAGAATTTGAAAGGGGAGCATTCTTTTCCCTATACAAA